>JAIPRM010014266.1:0-10864 GCA_025469315.1 Stegophylla sp. TES_Ste_2020
CAGTATTCGAACAATACTGACCGTTTTTTTCCTTTTGTAGTTTTGTAATCATTCCAAGAAGGTTGATATTTTCCTTATTGCCATCATGTGTATTTTTCGACGATGAATACGATGATGGTGTGAAATACTATCCACGTGCAACAATAGTTTTCTAACTATTTTATTTTATTTTGAAGATTCAATATTTTCGGTTATTATACTACATATTACCTACTAATTCACCTACATAGTCAAGTTATGTGTTGCGGCCTAGTGGTAATGGAACCGGCCTAGTGCGCGACAGCACCAGGCTCGATTCCAGCCCGGCACTCCGTATTTTTGAATTTTTTTTTCTTATGTTATTAACTTCCTTCGTTCAGAATCGTTTTACTGAAGAAATGATTTATCGTTTCTTTAAAATTTAATACGCCCGTTAAGAGAATACCACCCGTCGTGCGAAGTACACCCGTCGTGCGAAGTATGTCCGCTTTTTTTTTCATTTTTATTTTACTTGTTTTTTTTTTTTTTATGTTAACGCTTTTATAATATGTACTTCTTTATTCATCATTGTAAAAACCGTTCGGCGCGTTAATTCAATAATAATATTATTATTGTGTGATAAATAAATAAATAAAAATTGTATGACCATTTGTACACGGAACGGACACAGCGGAGTTTGCGTTAACCCATATATAATAATACGCGTATATCGGATGTATACGATTCGATTTTTTTTGTCCGTCATTTTTGGATTTTTTTCGTTTCGTTTCGTTTTTTTTTTTGTTTACAACCATTTCCGTTCGACCGCATTCGAACCTTTTGTTCGTACATAACAAACGGTTTATTAAAACAGATGAACACCGTTCGCTTTATTCGATCGAACCGTGTATATACATATATACATGTATATGTGCAACGTGTAGAAATGAGATTTTTGTTTTGCTTTTTCCCGCGCGGTCTTACGACGGGAGAACATTTTTTACGTCGCGTTTCGCTTCGAAAACGTTATGAAACACCAAGTGATAGGACGTCAACGTTTTTGTGAAAATGCGCCGTTTTCACAGTGGCCATGAGAATTATTGCTGTTGCGGGAGAAAATTACATTTTAGTAAAGTAAGTAATACGTAATATTAAACTCGAGTTTTCGCAAAAAATTAATTCGATATTTTTCCGAATATAAAAACCGTTGAAATATTATACTGTGTAGTGAAGTTTTTCGATAAAAATTAATTACTTTTTTTTTTTTTTTTTTTTTTTTTTTTTTTAATAACATTTTGTGATATTAATAACTCGCACCGGGAGGAACGGCGAGTTTTTCTTTCCACCCCGTAGTAACGCATTAATGAAGTATAAAAAGTAAAATAATATTCTTATACAGAGTCGTTATTATCACTTTTTTTTTTTTTTTTTTTTTGGATTGATTGACGGAAAATCGACTGTATAAGTAAATCGAGAGATGAACGTCTGCAGCAAATATTCACAGTAACAATTTTATTGCCGTCGTAAAGCCAATGACAGTACTAAAGTCGTAGAATGGATTTAAGTCGAAGAAAAAAAAAAATTGTACCAACTATATATATATACACACACACACACTTTGATCCGAGTGTAAAACAATATTGTTAACGAAACACTAAAACGATAAAATGTAGAAACGACGGGGTCACACACCCTATCCGGCCGATGTGTTAACACATACAACTCGAAAATGCAATATTTAGTATATTATTATTATTATTATTTACTCGACGGCGACTATTAAATCGAATCATACGGTCTGAACGAAGTTTAAATATTTACTTCGCATAACACACATGAATTGCACCCTATGCGGATCAGAATTTAACGAGTCGCTCGATATAATAACGTGATTTCGCTATGTATTCGTAAAATATTGTCTGGATTTTTCAATTTATTCACTAAATTATAATGCAGTAATAATAATTATTTAGTAACGTGTTGAAATTACACAGCATCAATATACGCCACAGGGTTTTTTTATTCAAAATATACCTTTTTAATCAGACGATTAAAAAAATATGTAGGTACTTAAAAACAATAACGAATGAAACATTGTGAAATATGGTTTTCAATAATACATTTTAAACAATAAATACAATTTTAATTAAAAAAAAAAAAAGGATATACTTTTAATTAATTAGAAAATTAGGTAGTCATTTTAATAGAATTTCAATAGAATTAAATAGATTTTTAGCATATATTTTTACCTTTAGGAATTTATAATTTTAAGTTTTATATATATATATATATGATACAAAACCGTAAATTAAATGAAAAAAAATTTAAACAGTAAATTAAAGTTTTTTTTTTATGTATGTTGGTAAAGAAAACGTTATACATTATAAAAAATTTATTCACTGTTATGTACATGTGCATGTAGTACTTAATATTTGGTAACATAATATAACCCAATAATACCTATATTATCTGTATAATAATTACAATAGTATAAAACAGGATACTAAACTAGAATAATATTGTAATATTTATGTATAAAACATCTTAAAATCAACAAGAGAAATTAAAAATAAATAAATATATTCAACATAAAAATGTAATCTCTTAAAATAGGATTGAAAAAATAGAATAAAAATGTTTTTCTCCAGAATAAATATGTATAAAAATTTATTAGACAATTACGTCATTCGTTATTCATTACTAATTAATTATAAATTATTAGTAAAATAATAAAATACATTTATGTCAATATTAGTTGCAAAAGAAACCGATAGCGGTACTACTAGTAGCACGAGACATGATAATATCCAACTTATTGAAATCCCAGATGAAGCATCAGGTAAAATAGTTAAATTTAAAATTATAAAAAAACCGGAAGTATGGTAAATTAAAATTAAAAAGTATGTTTAAAACGTTGTATAAAACATGTTATAAACGTAAATAACAAATTTGGGTTGTTAAAAATGCACGTTTTAAACGTAAAACTATTATTAAAATAATAAAAAACATTTTAAACAGTATTTATAACAATTATTATGTAAACTAGAATCAATTAACAATTAGAAAATAGTTGGCATTATAATAATATTTAATAAGAATATGTTTATGATAATATATAGTACACATTCGATTGGAATATTACATATAAAATTTTGTGTTCTAATAAAATACCAAAATTCCATGTATATATAGACTTTGCAGTCAAATACAGTTGTAGTGTCGGTGGTGATTTTGATACATATATTATAAATTGTATGTTTATAGGCAAAAAACAAAAGCGTACAAATGAAATATATTGTGAGATAGTATTTATTTTACTTTACCACTGAAGATGAAGATTATATATATAATATTTTATATTTCAATAATGAAATTACTCTATTTTCCATTTATCAGATAAAAATGTTTAGAAGAGTGCGAAATTTAACTGTTTGGCAAAGTTTTTGTAATTAACTGAACTCCACAATGGAGTTATTTAAGATATTTTACAGGACGCTAACATAAAATTCCTTTCAAACTTTACCGCGAGTTTTAGGAAATGAATTACGATATAATGAACACTGTATAGTATACGAAGTTTTGAAATTGACAGCCGTTCCGGTCCAAAAATGTAAAAATATTCGAAGCTGTCTTTGAATATATATATATAATATTAATTTACAATTTTATAATTTATTAGTCAAAATATATACATTTTTTTTTTCACCATTTAGAAAACGTTTTTAATTTCTCACAACTGATCGTTTATTCAATTCCACAATTCATTTTTTTTTTATTTTCCCCCAAAAAGAACTTTGAAGTCTTTGTTCCAGTAGCCGTCTTTGTCGTTTTACTCGTTAGTATATCGTTTTTTTTTTTTTTCGTGGGGAGGGTCCTTTGCCAGGAGTCGATAAAATACAAAACGTAAGCAGACGACTTCAAAATAACAGATCGTTTTTTTACACTTCTCGTAAATTGAGATACGAAAATTGGGAATTGGCGACTCTATGGCGTTTTAAACGAGACTTTTTCTGCGCAAAAAATCGTACAAAACGGTTTGTGTTTATGCAAGAATTCTCTTAGCTTTTCAATTATTTAACGGTTGTGTGTATGTTGTGCGCGACGAGTGCTCGGAAAAACATTACGTCTATGCTAGACGATCTCGAGAGAGAGAGTGCTATCCGCAGAACACATGCATTACGTTCGAATAAGTAAAGTAAAGAAAAAAAAAAAAAGAAAAAAAGAAAACGTTTCCAGTCTTTCTAAAGTAGCTTTTATTTGCCGATATGAAAGAAAGCAATGAGCAGTGAGAGTGAAAAAAAAAAATAGTTCAACGTAAAGCTGTTATTTAACATTTTTCGTGTTCTGCAGTTATGCTACGGCCGGAAGACGAGTAGTTTTTTCTCCTATACATTTGATCAAACAATTTTTCCGAAAAATAAACAAAGACGATTTATTAAGCTATTATATTTACCTTTCTCGTTAAACGACGACACGATTCGTGTGTGTTGGACTGGAGTCGACGAACAGTATATATAATATTATATATATTGTATTGTCGTCTCGATAAATTTTTTCGATTATTGAGTTTACTTTTATTTTATTTTTTTCCATTCTATTAAAATAAATAATTAGGTAATAATATGAAAAATTATTTATTATTCTCGAGGAAAGTATTATCGAAAAACTAATATAGAATTATAATTGGAATAATTAAAATATTTATACATATATATAACCAGATTTATCGACTGCGTAATTTTTAATTTAATATAATATTATCATAATGATTCCCAGAATAAATCCTCGGGAGTTATTATTATTATTTTTTTTTTTGTATTAATCCGTCACTTTTAACAAACTCTGACTCGCGTTTTCCACGGACACGTCCGTATAAAAACGAGATAATAATTGACGAATCTTTTTTAAAAAAAAACTCAACGAAAATAGTATTAACTACACTTTAAACATTTTTCTGATTATCACATATTCTGATAGAGCATAGTTTCCTCTGTAGTTTTGCCTCGAAAACAGCGTTAATTTCGTTTTAACAAAAGAGATTAGAAATAATTATTTTTGTAAAAACGCTTAAGATCACAATTTCAACGAAAATGCCATTATTATTAATTATTATTTATACAATCATAAAAATCATATAGTAAAAATATAAAAATATAAATTTTATTTATATTATCAAAAATTGAATAAGAATAATTCATTTTAAAAATCTTTAATTAACTCTCCTGAAAAATTTAAAAAAATCAGTTACTGCATTTTTCGTTGGGGGTGACGAATTATAGCTGAATTAGTTTCGGACATAAATGTCCGAAACAATAAAAAAAAACAAACTAAGTTTGTATATCCGTTTTAAATTTTTAGAGATTTATCTACTAAATATTCCCTTTCTAAAATTTTAATTCATTAAAATGTGACGATAAAAAAAGTTTAAAGGTACAAGGATGGATTTAAATCAGTACTCTGCTTGCCTATGAATTAATCGGATTAATCACATTGATGTTTTATAATAAAGCTAATTTAATTATTTACCTTTTTATTATTACTGAGTTATATTTTTAATTTTTCCCATTATCCACAAACTCTTAAGTTTTCAAAATTCAGATTTTTGTGTTTTTATGATATACAGCTTTATAGATGTGTTATGAACGAACTATTATAAGTACAATTCTGAAAATATTTATTTCACTTTTCTTAGTCAATGTGATTCTAATAAGACCCTAAACAACTAAATCCGTTCTCCAGTTTCGAAAATCTGCGTTAATAGATAGAAATAGCTAGTTAAAAATTTTAAAATATCATATTTTGTATCTACTTGTCAAGTTTTTTCTAATAAGATATCAACAGATTTTATAGGTCTCATAGTTTAATAGAAAAGTTAAAAGATAGTGTTTCCAGAACTGAAAACAACGATATTTTTCTGAATTAAATTTTTTTTTGTACTGCTTGGGCATGCTATCGGATTTATTTTATTTATATCTATTATATCTAATATAAAAGTTAACTCAATATCACATATTCTATGTATTACTGAGCTTTATTATAATTCTGTTTGTCACAAACTCTTGAAAATATTTCCAAATTCAGATAATTTTCATTTCAATTACCATTATACAAAATTCAAAATTCAAAGTCAAAGAAGTAAAATATTTGAAATTAATTGGGCATGATCTGACACGTGGCCCACACATATACATAAATATTAGCACGCAAAAAACGTTTATTTAAAATTAATACATATTATACATTTATAAAATATATGTTATTTATTAGTTTATAAAAATATGAGTATATTGTTGATATTTCACATAAATCGTATTATTGTACAAATTTTAGCTCATGTCAAAACAATTACTAACATGTTACTGAATAACATGAAATATTAATAGTAGTTATTAATAATATTATGGATGCATAAGTTTTGCGGTTGTAGAAAAATAAAACCAAGAAAAAAAAAAACACGAAAAAAAGACTATGAAAAAAAAATCATGAAAAAAAAAAATCAAATGTCTATATTTTACTATCAATTTTTACTGTCATATTTTGGGTATTATAATATAGTAAAT
The DNA here is from genome assembly GCA_025469315.1 of Stegophylla sp. TES_Ste_2020. Taxonomy (NCBI): domain Eukaryota; kingdom Metazoa; phylum Arthropoda; class Insecta; order Hemiptera; family Aphididae; genus Stegophylla; species Stegophylla sp. TES_Ste_2020. Next base: position 6,519 of record JAIPRM010014266.1, read on the forward strand.
TAAAAAAAAAATATTTCGTTAATAAAATGGACTAAAAATAAAATAAAATAAAAAGTTATCGATAATTTATTGTATTATAGGTAACAAGAATTAATAAATTAGTTTATAAATTGTATAGAAATTTACAAATAAATATCTTGTCATTAGTTAGAATAGAATATAAATAAAAAAGTTATGATACCTTTATTGTGTACGAAATGGCAATTAAAAAATTTTCAATGTCACGCGTTCCATTATTATAATCTTCACATAACTTTTTCAATTATTGCAGAACACCAATAAGAAACTGGAGCGCATAGAGTTAACTCAAAAAAAAAAAAAAAAAAAATTATTTTTCTTTATCTCTGTTATTCTATCACTGTATTATTATTATGGTTTATGTACAGGTTATGTACGGTAAATAATCACAGTCGTTGCCGCGCGGTATGAATTGTTGATCATTGACGGTTTTAAGTGTCGGTCGTTTTTCTGGTAAATTTGTATGTAATTTGACACACTGCACGCGTGTAAAGGACGCGGATAACGGACAGTGGTGAAACGGGTGAGAGAGAGAGAGAGAGAAACACATACACATTGTGTACACGTGTATTTGTGCGTGGAAGATGGAGAATGGATGGGGGGAGAGAAAGAGAGAGAGAAATATGGCGAAAGGAATGGAGAAGAGAAAGAAAGAAGATATTGCGCCGGGGCCGAGTTAAAAATCGGTTCCATTAAAGACCCCGGGCGTTCGCATCGAGGAGTTCTCTCTCCTGTTCCGTTCGGTGACAGCCGTCATTATTTCGGATACTCGTATAAATCGTCGACACTAAAAATAAAGCGTCTTCTCTAAGGCGATTCTCTCCTCCGCCAAATCTGCCGTACCTTTATCCGCGTTTTTACACCCCTTTTATTCCGCGCCCGCTCCTCCTTCCCCACCCGCCGCCGGTTCTCCTCTCGCGATTAAGAGCTTTCACCAAATGAAATCTCGTGCGTGGTTCGTCCCCACCCCTCCTCCTCCCCGCTGACTAGACATAGAGAGGAGAGTGAGAGAGAGTAGAGCCCTTGTTAGTTTTTATTTTTCGTCCGTTTGCCCGTTGTCGCAGCGCAGTCCGGTGAAGTGATAATAAAATTTGGCGTAAGTGTATTTTATGTTTCCTCAACTCTGATACATAATTAAAACGAAATTATAGCCGGCGGTAGTTGCTGCTGCTGCTGCTGTGCTGCACAAACTCAAAGGTCTGTAAACACCAAAAACTCGTAAAAGACGTTTTGTTTTTCTTTGCGAATCCGTCCGCGCTGTTTGCCCGGCCAAATTGTGTTTTCTCAGCAGCCGCCGCCGTCGCCGCTGCTGTTGCGACGACCACGTATAAAATGTATATATATATATAAATATAGGAAGTACACCTATATCACCGCCATCCACCGCCGCCGTTGCCGTCACCGGTGGCTTAGGAAGTTTGATTAAAAGCCAAACAACGAGATGACTTAATTGTCGATCGGTTGGCACGGGGAAAAGTTGGGAAAAATAATAATTGGAATAACGGGTTGGGAGGCGATGGGGGACGCGATATCGGAGATGGCTAGGCCAAGAAAGTTTTTGAAATGTATGCGAGTGCAATTTATTCTGGTGATTTTTTTTTCTCTTTTTTTCTTCTTTCTTTCTTTCTTTCTTTCTTTTCCCTCCGAGTAGCCCCGATATCAGAAAGAAGAAGACGAGGAAAAAAGTTACGGGCCCGAAACGGAACTAAAATCCTCCCACGGCCGTTAACGAACTCCGCCTGGCCTCTTTTTAACATAATGGAAAGTTTAAACGGATTTCGCCCGACAGTAACGAGAAAACTGCTGGACCGAAATATTTATGGAATTTTTAACAAGCCGTCTCCGCCTCGGCCGCGGCCCCTCGTCAGGCGGACGATGATAAACAAACAATTAATTGTATTTTAACAAGTTGTTGTACCTAAATGTTATGCACAACGAACGGTATCTCGCAAACTCGTTGGCCCGTAAAATATGCATCGCGGGCGCGGAGTGTGTGACAACGGCGGCGTGAACTATCCCATGAGAAATAACACCTGCATTTTTATTATGGCAACAATATAAATTCCCGAACGTCTAGTGGTTCGTTCCCGTTGAAAAATTAATCAAATCTATTGTTATCGAACTGTTTCGACGTTTGTGCGGGATTTACACCGGTCGCCAAATCTTCTGACACGACGAACATAAAATATCAAATCACGTTTTATTAATTAATGGGAACGAGAATGTCGTAGGAGATGAAACTGACAAAATATGCACAAAAAAGAATCAAAAATATTATTTCATACTATTCCAAAAAACGTTCATTCAAAAACACAAATTATGAAAAAAATTTGATAAATAAACATATATGCATTTTAGATTTAGAGTGGGGTGAAAAGTCTAGTGTTTTTACATTGAAGTTTATTTCTTTTTCCTCTGCATTAAATTTTTTAAATTTTTACTTTCTTGATTTTTAATTAAGTATGTATCTAGGGTAATCAAAATGAAAAAAAAAAAAAGAATTTTCAGAAGTTCAAGAACTTGTGGTAAATATGAAAATAATAAATATGTAACTCAGTAATACTTAGTACGTGGGTGATTGAGTTAGCTTTAATATAAGATATTAATAAGATGAATCCGATATCATGCCCGAGCATCCAGAAAAACGTCAGCGTGTTCATCCCTGAAAACCCCTTTTTATTTAAGATATCTCTTGAACTGTGAAATCTATAAATTTCGCAGATAATTTATTAGAAAGGGCTTGTCGTGTATCATCACAAAATATGAAATAATATTAATTAACCTTTTTACCGAATTATTTTGAATGTAGAAAAACGTTTGAGTGTTTATTTCTGAAAACAGTATTTTCTAACTCTTCCATCACCTCTATTTGAACTAGAAAGTCGGTTGATGCTCATTAAAAATGGCGTATCAAAATGCTAGTGTACATACAGACTCCAACATTTTTTTTATTTTGTTTCCGTGACTCTTCAAAGTGAGTTGCAGATTATTTTCATTATTTCAAGAGGTATCGCAATGGGTAAATCATCGTGGAACACCCTGTATATAAAATAAAACCATTACAATGTGAAATACTGATTTATTTATTCTTTTTGTTGCAGGTGAGTTGATAATTGTTGAGAATGACATGACATTTGTTTGTTTATTTTCAATAAAATATATTTTAATACACGATAATATGAAGAACACATATCGCTACAAGGTAAGGAACTACTGAATAATAACAAGTAGTTTAAACGTATGAAAATGTGCAACAAGCACAAATCATTTTATGTATTTGATATGTAATAATTATTGTCAACTAAAAAACGTAACTCTTGTCTTAAACAGTAATAGTTTCATTAAACTTAAATAATTACTGTTTCACTACTTCTTTTGAGGCTTTTAACTTTGAAATTGAATATTTTACTAGAATAAAAACGAATTTCTTCGACATTATTTCAGTCTTTTTTTTTTTCTGCAAGACATATTGGTTTCGGACAGCTTCGAATTTTAAAATAACGAATACGCAATAGTGTTTGACGGTGTAACACACGTCATATCGAATTTTCTTTCTCATATTTTATAAAGCAATATTTGTGTAGTTTGAAGCTCATTTATTTCTCGATTATAATTTTAACTGAGATCGTTTTTTTTTCTTCTCTCTAAATCCAGTGCTCGACATTAACGTATTTTGGTTTATAAATATATCCACTAGATCTGTATAATACAATATTATTCCGTAGTTGCAATTTGTTGTTTTATTCAAACTCGTTAAACTAAATATGATTTTTCCACGGTAAGCCCCCCTTCCCCCCATTCATTTATCTTCATTTATGTCACTCAATGTTTGAAGTGTTCACAATGGTTAAACACCAATTTTTTATTTTTTTTTTTGTTAAATTAATGTACTTTCCCTCGTCATAAATACTGACCCATATCAGTTTTGACACCTAAAATTTGACGATACTTCATTAATAGGTGTGAATCATTAAATGTCGAATCATCATAATAATAATATTATAACTTGCGATATTTATTTATTTTAACCGAATAGCGATTAATCATTTGTACGCCCTAAGCAATAATAATAAGGGCATGGCCGTTTCGACCAAAAACGTACTCTTCCCTTTTCGGCCGATTTACGTTTCGACCAAATTTTGAAAAAGGTCGATTCCCTTTTCGACCAAAAACGTACCCTTCCCTTTTCGGCCGATTCACTTTTCGACCAAAAAAGAAGTTTAATATAATATACAATATAGTATATTGTATATTATACACAGATAACTCGACAGGTACAGTATATAACTATGCTTTATTATTACCTAAAAGTAAATATTTTTTATACT
>JAIPRM010014267.1:0-10863 GCA_025469315.1 Stegophylla sp. TES_Ste_2020
TTCCTTTGTTCAGAATCGTTTTACTGAAGAAATGATTTATCGTTTCTTTAAAATTTAATACGCCCGTCAAGAGAATACTACCCGTCGTGCGAAGTACACCCATCGTGCGAAGTATGTCCGGCTTTTTGCGTATGAAAAGCCTGTATTTGAAAAATATTTTTATACTTAAGCGTTATCACTAATAATATTTGGTCACGAATTCCAAACCGTGTACGGTCATATCAAATTTAAATGATCAATATAGTAACTATATATGTATAAAAGATTAATTATAGTTTAGAATTCCAACGATAAATACTTAATTAAAGTACAACTTGTTGAACACGATAAAATTATGTTTCAAATATCGAAAATATCATTACCACATTTATATATGAATTAGAATATATTTTAACAAATTTGACTCAGCAATACTAACAGCGAAAAATGGCAAAATGATTATAATTGTTCACAAAAATATTTTTAATTGCTATTTATACATAGTCCCAGTCTCATAAATCATTTCTTTTAAATTTAACATATGCACCAAGTCTCACCTGAGGAGCTGAAAATACCTGTGGTTTGAATTTTTAAAGAATGACCTGATTTTTTAGATATTATAATAAATAATTTTAAATCTCTTTTTTTTTTTTTGGTTCCAACAAATACCTTCCTTTAATTTTATTATCACAATAACGTTTGCTAACGATGAACGGGTGATTGTAAATTCCGTCTGAAACGACCAGGTAAAAAAAAAAGTCTATAGTTAATTCCGCCCGTAAAATTTTCAGGTAAAAAAAGGTATATGTAAATCGATTTCGCCAGCTACTGCTTTCATTTGTTACAGCCATCGACTCTTATAATTATACGTGATATTTTTACATGATAAAAAGTGTAAAAGTATATTCAATTGCCTATTATCAAGCCGAAATACCCCCCCCCCGTTACATAGCAAGCCGAGAATAATTTTTGATTTGCAAGCAAAGCGGAGTCGACCAAACACCCGGTTAACTAACCTACGCCGGCGGAGTCGATATTGAATCGGCGGAATCAATATACACATTTAAATTTTGATACATTTTGTCTGGGCGGAATTTACATATATCCTTTTTTCCTGCCTCTTTTTCTGGGAGGAATTTACTATTTTACCTAAAAATTATTTTATGCGGAATTTACATATTTGCCCCTATGAACACGTTATATTTTACGTGAAACGCAAACAAAAAGTGATTATCATTTTAGAACAAAATATATAATTCGTACCCCGATACGCTTTGTTTATAATCTGTAATTTGATAATTATTGTTAAATATTGCGTACAACTGAAAACATTTGGTATTCGTATGCTATTTCAAGGTACTTGGCTAATTTAAATAATTAAAACACGAAAACTCAACGCGAAACAAAGCCAGTAACAAATCAATGATAATTACATCGTATGATTCGTTAGATTAATAATTTAAACTAATTTAAGTCATCTCATTTATAAGGATAGTAATAACGCAATTCCTTAAGTTTTGTAAATTCACTGCGCAGTGCGCCCTGAATTATTCATAAATGCAAATTTAACTATATAAATATGTTATATAACTATGTTAAGGAAAATGTCTATATATATATATTATATTACAAAATTAGAGAATATTATGTTATATTAGTATCTAGGTATTCTTCCTGTAAACTTCCAGTTAATTTAACGATAGATATATTATAACAGATAGTATATTGGAAATAAGGTATAAAAAATGGTTTAAATAGTATATTACTGAGATATATTATTATACTAACTTTAGCTTAACTAGTATTTGTATAAAATTGAATCTGCTGGTTTCTAGCTAGTCACACGCGACTGACTCAAAGTGGTCAATTAACGTCTTTCTTGAATTCGACAGTGTAAACGTTCTGAAATCAGTACTCCGATAAATAATATTATGCTAATTGTACCGAATCCAAATATAATAGTTTGGTAACTTGATTGTTTTAACGCGTAATGTAGCTCAAACTATAATCGGATAGAACCGCATCCGATTATTGTGTACCTACCCTTTAAAATTAATCAATTCATCGAGCTTATATTATTTACTCGACACCAAACTGCACAAGTACATAACTTGTACGCGCCCTAGAGAGCTGTTCGTGTATTTCGATGTTTTTTTTTGTACCTAACAATAAATTTGAGTGTTTCGTAGAGTATGGGCGATTGTAAAATTTAACAATGACATACTCTAGAAACGTCAATGTTTTACTTATGTTATCGTGGTAAAGCAATAGACTGATTTAATGTGATAGGCAAAGACAAGAAGAGAAACAAAGTGGAAAGACCTTAAAGAATACAAATAACAGATAGTACCAAATAAAATAAATTCATGATGTTAGTGTGAATTATATTTCAAAAACTACTTATATGAATTATATAAAGCCCTATTTTTATTTTATTTTTGTACAAAGTATATTTGAGGGTAAAGATTGTGGTAAAATAAACATTTAGTTTGATAGTTTGTGGTATTATAAATTAGATAACACTACAATTTATATACTCAACAACTCAATTTAAAAAGAATATTAGTATTTGTATAATATGCATTACTCTTATGTGTGATGTAGCTTTCGGATATGCTTTATAATATATCCGTATGCCCAATAAATGTATTCTATATGATAAGGTATCCTCTATATAAATTGTTTTTCTTATTACAAGTATTAATGTGAACATATCAGTATTCTACCCTGAGCTTACTCCATTTATTGAATGGCTATTCGGAAAAAAAATGTAATAATATTTTTAATATTTATACAACAAGTAAACATTTAGTCATAAAATCCATGCATTATACTATCCACTACAACGAAAAAATGAATAATTTAGGTATTAAGCCCATATCACCTATATTATTATCCCATACAACAGTCATATTTTAGTAAAATATTATATTTAAAGAGAAAATACAGTGAATAAAATCAAGTGTTTTTCGAAATAAGCAGCCATGTAAAAAATAAGAGGGTATGTATAATTATGTTGAACAACACTACCCTTAGTAGTTTGAGAGGGTCCGGCTTATAGTGCCTTTGTTTAACGCCAGAACTAGCCTGTCGTTTATTATGACCTTTTCGAAGATTAATTATGCTTGTTATTTGTTATAGTTTAAACAGTTTAGAGCAGGGATGGCGAACTTATGACACGCGTGTCACACTTACGTGAAGTTGGCCACACGACTTTGTCCTATCGACACCGTACAATAACTTGTAACTCGTAACTAATTTGCAACGCTATAATTAACACTTTGTCAAATAATAGTTAGAACAACTTGGATAGGCAAACTTCACATTTTTAAGAGGTCATACGGGTGAACTACAATACATTTAAATTAAAAAAAAAAAAACATTTTTATACTAAACTTAAGATTATCGTTTATTGCAATTTTCGAAGTTCAAATAGAAAGTACCAGTATATAGAACGAATTTTAAAAGCGCGTCAGGATTCCTATGATATACAGTTAAAAATTCTGAAAACGGATCTGTTATTAAAAGGAAAAAATACTGGACCGCTTAGCTCTTGTTTCGAAATTCTATTACAATTTAGACTGACTAACTTCAAAATATTGAAAGCTAAAGGTCAGCTTTCGAACACTCGGAAATTTAAAAACTAAACATTTGAGGTCTTGTAAATTTCGACTGATGCCATTTATTAAATTCTAGCAGAAACTGGTAGTGGGCTACCTAAAATCATCCCACAAATTATCTTTCTTGCAAATTACTTGCTAAAATTCAGTGTTGATTTAAAAACTTTCGGTAAAAGATGGTAAGCCAAAACTATAAAGGTTTTGCCTTTGCCAAGTTTTCATAACTCCTTTATCTGCATATTGAGAGAAATTATATATATATATATATATTTTTAAGGAGCTAAACTATTTATTTATTTCATTTAGCCCCCTTTCATGGTATTAACCTTATGTTGTTACGTAATTTAAAAAAACCTAGAATGACTTTAAGTAGATTTTGGTGGCCAAAGCCCCTTACCCCATTTTCGTCTATGTACCTGCAAATACTACCACCATCGTAAAATATGACTTGTACTTATTTTTGCTGCAATTTTAGTTGTTACAAATTAGTTGCAAAATAATGACACCTGTTTAGAACTCACCGAGAGAATTCGGTGTGCCACATGAATTTAGTATATCGAGCTGAATTTTTATGTGCTTCCGTAAAAAATCTATTGTGAATATTGTTATTGTTTTTGCAAATTAATTGAAAATACTGATATTGTTTTGAAGCTGATCGGACAAATAGTCGTGACTTCACGAGCGTGAATAATAATGACTCACGAGGTAGTTATCGCACGCTATTTAAGTAACACACACAACTGTCCAAAAATTTTTTGCAATTGTCAATTTAGTTTGTTTTTATAATGTATGTTAGTACTACACATAAGCGAATAAAATCCACGAAAATATTTTATTTTACACGTGGTTGTAAAAAAGTTCGTTATTTTAGGTCTATGGAGTGTCAATTTCTTTAGGAAATTATGCACAACATATTTCATTGAATTTCACCGTATAGGTGCGTTGTTATTTTGGTGAATAGTCAATGAAAAAAAAAAAAAAAACTATAATTTGGGAATCCGTTTTGAGAATTCAATTACGACAATAATAATTAGTCAGACACAAGAGCATGCGGGAGACCGAGCTAAATTAAATAACTTCCTGGAGCTCGGGATCGGGGTTGATAATATTATAAGCCTGAGGCACACGTCCCGGTCAAATTAACAATGCACACCGCATGTACCTATAGGCGTAGTATATAGTTGGCTGTGCACGTCGTATTATATTGTTATGGATCGGTTCGTACGGTGGCGGGCGGAGGCGCGTAGGGTAAACGCTACGGTCTGATAATTAGTGTGTGTGCCACCGAAGTGTTACGATTATTTTTTAATTCGACGTAATGACATCGAACGAAAACCGAATTACTTTCAACACCACGGGTCATAATAAACGCGTGTAATCGATGTGTCTGTAAACATTGCGCTCGTGTTGATGATGTGAAATAATTAACGATCAATATCAGTCGAATTACGGCCGTCTGCGGGTGCACACGTCAAATATAATATAGGTACGACTTACTACCTTCGATCATAATAATATTATACTCTCTTTTATGTTAATATCGATTCGTATTACAGCAGTTGTACTAGGGTTATTATCATTATTATATAATATAGTGTTCTACACATGATTGCGTCACTCTTAACTCTCGAAAACAATAATATTATGCTCGTAACGTTACACCGATGATGCACGTTATCAACCAAAACGGTGTCGGTTTTCAATGTCTCGGCAATAGCAGCTCGCAGTCCAAATGTAATCACTTTTCAGTTATTATACAGCTTTTAACTCAAAATATCATTACAGTACTAGGGCTTATATCAAGGCAAAGACCCTAGCGACTGCTTGACTATGAATAACAGAGTAACAACAGCTACTACTTTATGCCGTTCTACCGGCTAGGTTTTATACCCAGTTTCCTATTACGTATCATGTTAATATCTAAATATAATTATGCCGATTATAATTTAATCCGATAGACATTGAAGGGAAATAATATTATAACAATAATGAATATGAAATTGTTGTGTGTCAGCAAAGTTTGAACTCCAAGCTGAACTGGCGTTCACTACACGCCCCTCCTTAATGGAAAGTCCCGTCCTCCAGTTTTGGATAGTGGATGGTGGTTAGTGAGTGTATAGACATGGATGTCCGCATTCTTGATGGAGCTGTTGGTAGAGGGTTGTCATTGTTGATTGTAGGTGCCCTTGTTGGTTCTGCCTCTTGGATTTAATCATGCCATTTGTTACTTTCCATAGGATGTACAACATGTGAGCAATCTAACTTCTTACATGTGGCATAAATATTGATTAGTATAATAGTATATATGTACATAAAAATAATAGTAATACGTAAATTATAACTGTGTTATAAGTTATTGTGTTTGTATGATACAGTGCATTTTTATACTTATTTAATTGTTTAACAAATAAACTAATATCATGTATTTCAAATAGTATATTTATAGTATGTGTTTCGAGTTCATTAACAATATCTGTTAAATCTTTCTTATCATTAATATAACTTAAGTTCAGTTCCAACACTCGTTAGAGAAGGTTGTGTTTTGTCGTTTGTCGTAATCTAATCGTCGTTATGCCGTGCGTTATCTGTGGTAAAGATGTATCACCTTTAAAAGGTATGAAGTGTTGTGTATGTGGAGTTGATTTCCATCCCGCGTGTGCTGGCGTTGGTTCTCTCTCGAAACTACGGAATTCAGGTAATAATAAAGATTCATGGAAATGTGATAGATGTTCCTTGCCTAAGTTTACTGGGAGGAAAATCAATACAAGTTCTTTAGAAGATAGTAATGACTCTACTAATAGTTTAAATACCGTTAAAACAGACATTGCCTCTATTTTGTTGAAAATAGAAAATTTGGTCTCTACAGTAAATTCGGTGGAGAAATCCATTTCATTTTGCTCTGATAAAATCGATGATTTCAATTCTAAATTAGATTCTGTAATTAATAAAGTGAATGATGTTGAAAATCGTATAAGTGTCGTGGAAAATAAATATGAAAAAGTGATAAAGGAGTTGGAGTTATTAAAAAGTAACGCAAATATGACTGAACAAAGTTTTCTTGTTAATAATATTGAAGTATCGGGTATTCCTTACACTGTAAATTAATCAATAAATAATATAGTATCTGTCCTTGATAAGCAGTTAAATGTAGAGATAAATAATTCTGATATTATAAGAGCATTTCGATTGAAAAATAACAATGACCGACAGGGAAAATTAATCATAAATTTCTGTTCAAAGGAAAAAAAAAGATAAATTGTTATCTAGTATCAAAACTATGTATAAATCAGGTAACCAGATTATGGCAAAACACATTCATTCTAGTTTCCCAGATACAAAAATTTATATAAATGATCAGCTTTCTGTGGGAAATAAAAAATTATTTCGGTTGTCAAAATTGTTATCAAAGGAGTATGATTTCAAATAAACGTGGTCAAATGCATATGGAGTCTTCATAAAAAAAAAGATAGTTCTATGAGTTTTCGAGTAAATTCTGTCTGTTCCGTTGGTATAAGCAATTCCCTTGATGTATAACCTTTACAATTGGGTTTTAACATCAATATACCAGTACCTTGTATTTCTACTGTGGTAGTTAAGGAGTTACATGTTACTACTAACTGTTCATTTTCGATTACACATAACCATTTGTTACTGTTTTTAATTTTATACAAAATTGAATTCATTAGTTTAACATACATTAATTGATATTTATTAGGTATTTTATTTGGATTTATTATTAATGACATTTTACAACTAATATTTCTTGAATTTACTAAATTAATTTGGTGCTGAGGGCATAATATGGAATTATAGTTCCTTTTACAATTTTTAATTTGTTCGTGAGTGTATGTTGTGTAGTATTCTTTAGTATCCCTTAATGTTAAATAATCTATTCCTGGTTTGATATAAATAAAAAGATTATTAATTGGCTCTCTAACAGGAGCTGCTAATATAAACTTAAATCATTTTGATTTACAATTGGTATTTTAATTACATAAACTAATAACATATCTCTAAAATATATAATAATTTCAGATAATTTTAGTAATTCAATAGCTTTGTGGGTAGAAAAACCTTCTGGTAAGTTAGTGCCCACTGGTAATGTCATTTTTATTTCTTTTTAATTTTTTACTAAATCTGATGGAGAAAGAATACTTGAATGTATTTTTCCTAATTGTGCCGAATGAACTATATCTGCTAATAAGTTTGTGTCTAATGTATATTGATCAAATATTCCATTAATTAAAAGATATTGTGTTAATAAAAGTTTTATTAAAATCGGGTTATTGTAAAACACGTTCCGTTAATAAATTTATTTTAATGCTCTAAATGAAGTTTCGCAACTATCATCCCATTTAAAAGTCGTTTCTTTTTTGAATAAAACAGTTAATGGTTTTGCAATTTGTGCAAATTTTGTTTGAAACGTCTATAATAATTAGCTAATCCTAGAAAACTTTATTGTTGTGTGATTGTGTGGTGTAGGGAAATTTTAACTGCATTTGTTTTTTTCCTCTCTTAATTTAGTTTCATGTTCCCTCAAATTACTAGCATATATAATAATGTCATCCAAATACGCAAAACATCTAGTACCTTCTAAACAATCTAAACCCATAAGTACTTTTGTCATCATTCTACTGAATGTGGCTGGCGCTGACGTCAAGCCAAATTCAAGTCGAAGAAATTCAAAGTGACCTTGAGGTGTAGAAAATGCTGTTTTATGCGTATACTCAGGATCTATTTTAATTTGGTGATAACCATCTGCTAAATCAAGTGTCGAAAAGTATTTAGATTTACCTAATTGGTCAAGTATTGTATTAATATTTGCCAATGGATATGGGTCTTCTATTGTTATTTCGTTTAATTTATGATAATCTACACTTAGGATTTTCTTTAGTCCTTCCTTTCTTTGGTACAATTACGATTGGAAAATTTTAAGGTGATTTACTTGGTTTTATAATTTGTTTATCTAACATTTCATTAACTTGTTTATTTATTTCTTATTTATGAACCATAGGAAGTTTATATGGTCTTATATTAATAGGTGTTATTTGTTCCGGTGTAATTATTATATTATGTACTTCGGTTTAAAAGTATGATAAAAAAATATATCCGAAAATTCGTTACAAATATTTTGTATATTTAATTTTCTTCATTATTTAAATGATGTAATTGTAATGTTTCATTTAACAGTTGTATACGATTAACATTATACGCGTCATCATTATTTGTTATTTTAAAAATATTGTTTTCTTTAAATTTTTTCCATTGAAGATTATTTATATTTAAGATTTGCGTATTAATTTCATTATCAGATGTATTTATTATACTTGTTACAAGATGATTATTTTTTACCGCTCCTATTGTGTTGCTTAGCATAACATCTTTATTGACCTCTTGACTCTCTAATAATAGTAATTGGTTTTCTAATGAGTCGGGCGTTTTGATGCCTATCATTAATTCAGAATGCGTTGGTACTTTTATAAATTTATCCGGTATTGTTAACATAATATCATCTTTCATGTCTAAAATGACCCCGTTACCTTTTAAGAATGTTTTTCCTAATATACCTGTTTTTGGTATTGGGAAAGAGTCGTGTACGACTTCGAAAATTTCTGTAAAATATTCATTTCCTATTTTAATATTCATTTTAATTGTGCCTATTGTGCATACTGCATTGTCATTAATTCCTCTCAATAATCGTTTAGTACCCTCATTAATTTCTACATTTCCGTTGAGTTTACATAATTTTATTAAATACATATCTGACCCGCTATCTACTAAGAAATGACCTGATTGTTCTATTAAATCATTTGAATAACAAATTATATGCTCGTTTATTAATTTCGTAGCTAACATGACTTTATTATTATTTGTAGTTTGAATTTCATTATCTGTGCGTATCCTACTTGGACCTTGTGTATTAGAATTATTCTGATTATTATATTGTGGCTTAGGTTGTTGTTTATTTTTATACTTTAATTTTCTACAATCTGAAATATTATGATTTGGTTTTTTACAATATGTGAAAATTATTTTAACCTCGCTTCTTTCCTGTTTAATAAATGGAGTTTGTTTCCTGTATGGTCTTGTTTGATAATTAAAGTTTAGTTTATTGAAATGTGGTTTAAAGTTGTTATTATACTTCTTTGGTTGATTATAATTTTATAAAATTTTAATTTATGATTTTCATATGACTGTTCCTCTTCTAACGCTATATATATCGCCTCTTCTAAAGTTTTAACTTGCATTCCTTATAGGTGTAATTAGACCGTTTGTAAATATACTTAATGCTTCGCCTTTAACAACTTCGTTTATTACTTTGGCGCAATTAGGACTACGACCTTCTGTTTGTGCACTCGCTAATTCGTGATAATATGCTCTTTCGATTCTATTTGAATAATTGGATATTTTTCTCCTCTCTCTTGCTCAATGGAATTTAATTTTATTTGTAAATATGATATAGAATGAGTTCTTTGGAAAGTTGCCTTTAAAGTATGTTTTAATTCAACTATGGTTGCAATTGTTTTACATTGGAGTGCTTTTCCGGCTTTATTTTTATAGATTCGTCAATATTATTAAAAATGAAATCACATGTAGTAAAAAAAGTATTTAAATCTCTGTGTTCTATTCCATCAAACTTAGGTAACATTTTTATAGCTGTTTCGAAAGAAAGACCTTGTCTAGTTCTTTCATTTTGATTTTCATTTACTGAAGCCATATTGAACCAATAAAATTTTCCGAAATTTAACAATCAAAAAGTTTCTTAAATTAAATTAATTTATTTAATTCGTGGTTGCTCTGAAGGTTTGTGTTTAGTTGGTCTGAATTTTTTTTTCCCCCACGTTCTTTAGTACTGAAGTAATATAGTTTTAAAATGTTCTGTAAGATTGGTATTAAGTAAAATGCTCTGTGTTGTTAAAAATGCTTATAATTTTCTTGTTGAAATGATTTTCTGTTGAAAGGCTTATAATTTTCTTTTAGATTCTGAATGAAGTGAAGAAGCTAGTGTTTTTACAATGATAATTTTTTTTATTCTTTTTTTTTTTTCTGTGTACAACTTTTCGTATAGAAATAATTGTCCAAAAGTTTCGATCAATAACTTTTTGAAACCGGATTTGCCTCTAGATTGTACTTTAGACAGGTCATTTTTTGAATATCTCAATTCTTCAATTTTTTTTTTGGAAAAAACTACCCAAAATTTGACAAAAACGACTCGGAAACCATCATTTTTTGATCCGAATTTTATGAAAATTTAAACATAGAT
>JAIPRM010014268.1:0-10863 GCA_025469315.1 Stegophylla sp. TES_Ste_2020
TTATTAATTTTTTTTTTTTTTTTTTTCGTGACACACCGGTTGAGAACCACTGTATTATACGAGAACGACACGCGTAAAAAAAAAAAAATAAATAAATAAAAAATATCACAGAAAATAGATTCTTTGATGATTCGGCTGGTGCGGGTTTTTTTATTTTTTTTTTTTTTCTAAAACCTTTTGCAGCCGAGAGGGCCAAATAGACGTGAGCGCGTTCACCGTCACGTCGATATTATTGTATCACTGCCAAAGCAGCGCGCGCGCGCGCTCGTGTCTGTGTGTGTGCGGCCTAATAGCAATTGATTATTTTCAGCCCTCCCCTACCCCCGCTCCCCTCAGGCCGTCTCTCCGAACCCTGCACACACACACAGCACCATTGTGGTAACAACGATAGAATATATATATTTTAACGTCTTAATTTATTTACAGACCCGTAGTCACTATATATTTATATAATATATTACGGTTGAAAACCGAAAAATGAAAAAATAAAAAATTTAAATAAATAAATAATCATCCAGGACCCCTGTGTCCGATACAAAGTATGTGACGTCAAAGAGACAGTAGAATAAGTTCTTTTCAAACCGTTTTTTGTTTTTTTCTTATGCCCAATTCACTGTCCTCCGTTTTTCAAAAGGCAGACAGGAGTAATAACAAAAATCTATTTTTCTATTTTTTTTTTTGACGAATTATTGTTTCTATTTAAGGCGAACGGGTGTGGCTATTTTTTTTTAGGGACCATAGATTTAGGGGTTGAATGTCCCGTTTTTCAAAAAATTGCCCCCCTTTGACTCTTGGGATACCGATGAATATTATAAAAGATATCCATTCTTCTAAGTTCTGACAAATATGATAGACCTGCATTGATCAGGAAATTCAAAAATAATTTTGTAAAGTTAAAACATATATTATACTCGTATTTTCAAAAAAACTAATGTGATATTCGTTTTATAATTTCATTCCTATTGTCTAACGGCTGTTGCCCAAAGAATACAAAATCTGTTTTTTTTTTTCTTAATTATTTTATCTAGTTTAATTTAGTGTACGTTCTTATTAACATAATATTCTGTTGAAATATTGTACAAAAAATTATAAAACTTAAAAATGTAGAAATTAACTAAAAACATTTTAATTTAAAAAAGAATCAACTGTTGGAGGGGAGGATAAAATTCATTTTTTGTCTGTCATGTATTTTGAATTTTGAAATCTGGAACCCTAGCTACAGTATGTAATTTATAATATAATATACTGAATAAAAATATAGATACTTAGGTTGCTTCTATTATTTCTGAAATCAAATATTCATACTCGTCTTAGAATTTGGAAGTATTTTGAATACATTTGAATGGTGTATCAACAAGCACCAGTATTTCCATGATATCGTAAAAATAACAAAATATTCTGATTTAACCACTAAACATATTTGAATATAATTTTTCATTTTTTTTTTTTTTTTCAGAAAGATGAAAAAATTCTACAGGGTAGACTCTCACTTTGCCGACTTTTTAAATAACTTATTTATACACTATTTTTAGTTTTTATTTGATTTTAAAATGTAAAAAAAACTATTTTTAAATCTTATCACATTTTAAAATCAAATTGCATTTTTATTATTAATTGTAATAAATTAATTTAATTTTTTTATTCTCTAAAAACAAAATATTTCTATTATTTCACTAATAATATTATTAAATTAATCAAAATATGATTATAAGAAAAATGATAATTTTTTTTTTTTTTTTTTGTCTCGTTTTGACTAAAAAAATATACGGGTCACTTCGTGTACTCCGACGAAAACGGTACTGCGCATGCGCACACTTTGACTTATATAAATAATAACAATTCAAATTATCAATTAAACACAATACGCTCGACTGCACACGCGAAGTTGAGTTCGAATAATAATAATGAAAATCAATAATATTATGGAAATCAATTAAACTCAATATAATAACCATTAATAGAAACGATTTTTTTTTTTTTTAACGCGTCGCGTGTAAATTGATATTTATAATAATGTCGACGAGAATGTAGATAAATTATAACGGTGCCCCTCTTCGCACTGCCGTCTTTAAGTCCTATTGATTTTCCAAGGTGTTCTAAGTACTTGTTACAACAACATTATAATATTATTATACGCCGTGTTAACTCTAAGACATTATAAACGTCATACTACACATTAATGGAAAACTATTTCGAAACTCCCCGATAGCGGAAACAGAATTCGAATTTCTGCTAATCGATTGTAAAACTCTTAAAATAACGATACAACAAGCAAAATGGAAACACGGAATTAACACTATTGTTAAAATTTAAGTCGTGTATTGTTAATCAACCCGACGTATAACTAAATGAAGCATTGAAACGGAATACGCTCAGAGTGACCTATTGAAAAGAATCAAATTACCGTATCGAAATATTGTATCCCTTGCTCAATCGGATCCCTGATAAGGAACTGTTATCATATTTTAAAATAAATGTTTTATTGTTTTTGTACATCTTATCCATAGAGTACTATAGAGAGGACCCTACGAATGTAAATTGATGCCGAGCCCGGTAAAGTAAATGTTAAAGTAAGTGTTTATTCAGCGCGACCACAATATACAATAAATACTATTGTACTGTCTTATAATAACTTCACTTACTTGTGAAAAGTAATATTTTTCTCTTTACACTTCATAGTTTGAGTTTTACCGCACAAATTGCAACTTGGCATTTTGAATGAGAACACTAAAAAAATTAGGCGAAGGCGAGGTTTGTGATGATGTTTAACGTTACACATGAGTCAGAAGACAGAGGCATAAAAGATTGTTGTTGTTATACAAAATATAATAATAAACGTACAAAATATAAATTTAAGGTTAGAAATTGCACACCACCTAGCGGATTTTAGTATGTACTAAGAAGTGTACTTGGATAACTGTCCGGCATCATTTTCTCAACACGCACAGTATAGACTATGCCCCCTCTAATATTACTCTATGATCTTATCTAATATGATAACATGAAAATTTAAAGTGGTACCAACCAAATGAGAAAAATAATTTTATTTTTCTCAAAAATGGTCACACTTAGCGTATTCCATTTGATTGCTTCGATTCACGGTATGGGGCCCCTCTATATCATATTCTTTACTCTATGGTATTATAATAAACCTTGTTAACTCCAGTCATCGTCGACAACAACAACAAAAAGTAATAATTCATTATATTCGTCTGTTTGAAATGTCAAAACGATAATAATAATATTATCATTTTGAATGTAGTGATTTTCATCATAACCCACATATTATTATAGTGTCATTTTATTATTAATTTTGTAACATAAAAAATGTGTAAATCATTGTATCACAGGCCTGAACTTTATGAATTGAGTTCTTTAGAACGAATAATGTGTGTGTGTGTGTGTGTGTGTGTGTGTGTGTGTGTGTGTGTGTGTGTGTGTGTGTGTGTGTGTGTGTGTGTGTGTGTGTGTGTGTGTGTGTGTGTGTGTGTGACTAGACCGGGAACCGAGTTGTACGCGCTTAATTACAACAAAAGTCACAAACCAAATTATAGTCAAAAAAAAAAAAAAAGTATAAAAATAAAATATAAAATTTCATAGTTAATGGCCTAATTAGAAAATATGTTTAAAAGGAGCCACGATTAAAATTAAAAATAGAATATCGAATGTACGCTTCATTTAACAAATCCGTTCAAAAACAAAACGCGCACAACTTCAAATGTGTGTTTGGATATTATATATAATAAAAAAAAAAAAAAAACTGTTTGATAATAATCAAAAGAAAAGACTTTTGTATGTAACACATCAAAGCTAAAAACAACATTGGACCAATAATTGGAAGTCGAAAATACGTCACTCCAAGTTTGATATTTTTTTTTTATTATAAGTGATGTAGATACGAAAAATACTATTTAGCACAAAACGCAACAAAAACACTGTTTTTTGAACGCGATTTGTTTACTTAAAATCTACTACCAAAAAATAGTGACAATAACAGACGGAAAAATAATATTTTCGATGCAAGTACTGGAAAATCATTAAAATGTTCAGTAAAAACAATAACGTATTCCTTACGGACCAAAGATATTGCAAAAGAAGAACTGCACTCTCCAAAGACGCTGCAAGGAAACCTCATACACATTTGTACGTTTTACAAGTTTATGAGTACCTAAATAATACACCTAAATCAAGGATCATTTTTTTTTTTTTTTATACAATAAATATAATGTTATCCATCTTTTTAAGGGTATTAAATAAACTTGATTAAGTAATTTAAATAATGCACACTATAGTTTTTTTTGTTATATATATATATATATTACTTTAATAAAATGTCATTAGTTTATCTAATTTATTACCTTTTTATTTCATTTTGCATTATCAATTAGTTGTCGTGATTAAAATACTGGTTATTGCCATGAAAAATAACATTTTGCCCGGGCTAGAGGCAACGTGAAAAAAAAGCCGGATATACTTCGCACGACGGGTGGGATTCTCTTGACGGGTGTATTGAATTTTAAATAAACGATAAATCATTTTTTTTCGATAAAACGATTCTGAACGAGGGAAGTTAATAACATAAAAAATAAATGAGAAAGTAAAAATGTTAGAAAAATGTCCAAAATTTTTTTTTCACATTTTCAAAATTTTCTTGCGCCAAAACCTTTCTTATATGATTTTCTATCTGTGTGTATAAATGTTCATATAGTTCGGATCGAAAAATGATGGTTTCCGAGTCGTTTTTGTCAATTTTCGGGTAGTTTTTTCCAAAAAAAAAAAATGAAAAAAATTGAAGAATTGAGAAATTCAAAAGAATGACCTCTCTAAAGTACAATCTAGAGGCAAATCGAAGGAGGAAACAGAAAAGCGATTCGTGGGCGTTTTGTACGCTTTTCTCGACCTCACTGTCCGCCGTGGCCAACGAGAGAGCCTTACACGAATCGCGCGTGTCGGTTTTTAAATCACTTGGGTGCATCATGCGTTTTGAGATAAGCTGTCTTTTTACCACGGAAAGAGCGATTAATCATCTCGTAGTGCTGAAAATGATTCCAAATGTGCGTCAAGAGTTTTGACCGTAAATTTAACAGTGTTTCCTGAATTTTTTACGACCTCTCGCAAAGTTATGGATAAAATTGTTTAGAAATACTTCCACGTACCACAATTATTATAAACAATTTGTTGTGTGTATGATCACAGATTAAATATTTACCAGGCAAATTTTGAATTTTTTTTTTTTTTTGATAATTATTTAATTTAATACCAATTTGACATTAATTGTGTATGCGTTCTTTTTGATTTTCTTATTTTAAAGCCTACGAAAGTCCTGAAAAATCCACTTTTGGAAACCTAATGATGCCACGTTCAGAATAAACAGTTTAGAGACAGTATTTATTAATCGTTTTTCTTCTGTACTTGGCAGCTGAAAACAATAAAATAGGTGAAAAATTAAAACCGAGCATGTTATCATTTCATTATTCTCATTCCATGTGAGAGCTAGTTTTAATGAAGACTATTTTTTAAATTTATTTATAAGGTTTAGAATTTTTTTCATAAGTGAAAAAAAACCAATGGTTTTTGAAAAAGTTAAGAACAATAGAAAATCAGCAACATTAAAATATTTACAATAATTATAGTTATCAAAAAATTATTATTGTTTAATCATTTTTTATAAACTTTTTATCTGTATAATATTATTACAAATGTTTTTTATTTAATATATACATATTATATATAGTTGAATTATAATTATTTATAAACACGAGCTAAAAACACTGTCAAAAACACTACCCCATCGTCATTATGAAATTATTTTGAAGTTTTCCAACGGTTTATTGTGTGTACTTTTCATTACGAAATTACAACAACAATCGTGTGTTGACGTAACGAACAGTTACAGTACCGTAGGGACGAATAATTATACATAATTAAAACTTTTCATACTCACGGGGCAAAAACTAATTTAAACCCGAAAAAGGGTTTACAATAGATAATATCCTGTTCTACGGTTTAAATAAGAAAGTGATTGAACGGTTTGCATACATTTGGTGCACACAGCTATGATTATTCGTGAAATGTACAATGTATACTAACGAATAACCTAACCTAATCAAAGCTCAAATTAGTGTTTTTACAATGATGCTTATTTTTTCGTTTTTTCTGTAAACACTTTTTTGTATGGAACTGCTTGTCTATAAGTCTCGACCAGTGACGTTTTGTAGCCTACTTTATTAGAAAGGCAATGTTTCGAAATCCTCAATATTGTTTTCGTAAAATTTGGGAAAAACTATCCAAAATAACAATAATATGAGAAATATCTTGGTGAAAGAAAATTTTGAAAATGTGAAAGAAAAATTTGTACATTTTTTTTACACTTTTTTTCTCAATTTTTCTTCTTCTTCATTTATTAGATTAAAACGAGTGAAGTTAAGCAAAGTAAAATATAGCTGAACACACTTTTTACCATAGGTATTAAATTCTCCGCTCCTCGGGTCAGATACTCGTAATGAGTGCGTTGAAAATGACGACTTTTATTATTGTTATTTTGTTATCTACACACACACAAGCGCGCGCGCGAAAAGTATCTGTCCCGAGGAGCGGAAGAATACCCGTGGTGCGATGTATGTCCGACTTTCTTAATCATACTTAACTTATTTTTACTCAATAATAATAATAATGTCGAGACATAATGAGTTTTTTCGGAAAAACGAAAACAAAAAAAAAAAAAAAATGAATAAATACATTTTTATTTGCGCCGCCGTGATTTCGAACAATCGCGTCCAAAAAATAAGAGAGGCGATAAACGTATTAAAAATAACCCGAGAGTAGGTAGAGCAGTTGATCGTGATAAAAAAAAAAAACGGATCGAGATGAGTGCTGCAATATAGATCGCACGTATATGCACGCACGTCGTCGTCGTCGTTGCAAATAAAAATAAAACAGTTTACCCGTCGTCGTCGTCGTCGTTGGTCTGCAGGTTAATTCGGTACCGGTGATGACGACGGTCGTAATCATCTGTTGTAGATAAAAATATGATGCGAACGAATGAATAATTATTTATTCACACAGGATACGAAAAAAAAAAAAATAATAATAATATTTTCGCAGAAAAAACAACTACCAGACGGTATAAGAAAATCGAGCTAATAAAAAAAAAAAAAAAAAAAAATTAAAAAAGCCGGACATACTTCGCACGACGGGTGGGATTCTCGTGACGGGTGTATTTAATTTCAAAGAAACGATAAATCATTTCTTCAATAAAACGACGCTGAACGGGGGAAGTCAATAATACAAAAAAAATAAACGAGAAAAAAAAAATGTTAGAAAAATGTCCAGAATTTTGTTTTCACATTTTCAAAATCTTTCTTATATGATTTTCTATCTATGTATAAATTTTCATAAAATACGGATCAAAAAAAGATGGTTTCCGAGTCGTTTTTGTCAAATTTTGGGTAGTTTTTTCCAAAAAAAAACATTGAAGAATTGAGAAATTCAAAAAATGACCTGTCTAAAGTACAATCTAGAGGAAAATCCGGTTTCAAAAAGTTATTGTTCGAAACTTTTGGACAAATATTTCCATACGAAAAGTTGTACACAGAAGAAAAAAAATAAGTAAACATCATTGTAAAAACACTAGCTTCTTCACTTCGTTCAGAATCTAAGAGGTCGTCTAACGACAAATCAAGTGATAAATAGAGATAGGATGTTGATGACAAATGAATTTTTTTTTTTTAATTTAATCCAATGCAATGTTTTCCAACATAAAAATTCGCATCGTGCCTTCTTGATTCATAGAATTCGTAAATTTTATTTTGCATTTTTGGTTATAAATGCATTTTTTTGCTTGTTTTTTTATTTTTACGTCATTATGCCATAATATTATAAGTCATTTTTTGTAGTTATCGTAAATTATAGGTCATTATTCTAATAAAATTAAAAGATTTAAAAAAATTTTTGAATTTTTAAAAATAATTTTATTATTATTATTGTTATTATTGTTGGATATGGAAATATATTGTGTACAGACGGACGGATACTTTTTCCTCCAAAAATCAGATTCCATTTTTCTCCACAGTCTTTTTTTGCTCCACTTCCCCTTTTCCTCCAAAAAAAAAGGCCGTATCCCTATTTCTCCAAAAATCAAATTCTGTTGTCCTGTACTGTCTTTTTCCTCCACTTCCCTTTTCATCCGAAAATAATATTATATACAATTTTCTTGTACATAGATACATAGATATTGTTGTTATGCTACTACATTATATTATTACATAGTAAGTGTGCGTTTTGAAAAAGTCTCCATTAAACTATTTTTACACTTCATGTTCTTATATCTTATTTCAAGAGAATTAACGTTCGTTAGAATGTATAAAGATATATCATAATTCGTTTTCAGGTGCAGGAGGCGGCAAGTACAGGGGGCCTGTCCCACCCTCGCTCGCTACGCCCATGGAATTATATCATACTCAGTTTTTCAAAATGTTTGTCCGTTTAAATAATATATATAAAAAAAAATAATTTGGAGGAATATGGAAAGTGGAGGAAAATGGTATTTTATTTGTGGAGGAAAAAGGACTATTTTTTTTTTATTTTTTTTTTTTGAGGAGAACGGACAGTGGAGGAAAATGGTCCCGCCCATGTGTAATGACGATAAATTGGGCCGTATACCATTCGCAACCGCGGTCGCGGTTACCCATCGACAGTAGTAGTAGGCCAGAGGTATTCAAACTGTGCGTCGTGAGTGTTAGTCGAGGGAGCCACAGCACAAAAATAGGAATTATCAAATAGAATTTTTTTCGTGTGACCCGTACATGTTTAGCCGTAAAAATAAATTCAGTCGACGCAGTAAAGTTTGAACTAAACACGGAATAATTAATCTCGAAATAAAGCTATACCGCAATCTTCAACTTAACATTGCACACAAATTCATTTATAATTCCGTATGGATTTATTATTAACTCTACGCTCATTCATCTGTTTCGTTTGATTAGGGTTATAAATGCGTTTTTCGGTCGTTGTTTACTTAAACTTGTATTTGTATTGTAGGTTTTAGCTCTTTAAATTGTTGAAAAATATTTCCAGCATTGTAACCAGAACAAACGAAATTCGCCTATACACTTATTTTAGCAATGAGAATTATTCTCGCATGCTTCTCGTAGCGAGAATTGATAATTTTCATAGTTTTTATTTCGTTTTAAGCATTTTTATATCTCAAACCACATCACGCTTTCCACCTATCAATTGAATGTTATATATTTGATGGATATTTCAACTTAGATGACAATACCCGAGAAAAAAAAAAATAGACCAGTCTTTAGCGTCTTCTAAATCTGCGCCTACCACCAGAAAAATATTATAGTTCGGTACGTAAATATCTTTGTGTTTTCTGGACGACATTTTGTTGATCATTTTTTTCTTTTGATTATTAAATATCCTGATTTAGGTAAACAAACAAAAATTTTTTAATGTTTTCTTTATGGAAACAGGAGCCGCCAAGATGTTGCCAAGGGACAGAGGAGCCGCGGGTTGAAAAATTTTGAATACCTCCGTAGTAGGCAACGACAATGGCGGAGCACACCGTAGGAGACACTGTATAAACGTGTTTTCATCGTACTCCTACTCTATTATTATTATAAAACAGCCGGCGGCGTGTACGTCCTGTACAGAGATAATATTATTATTACTATACGCACGTCGTCGTCGTTATTTCCGTCTCGAATGCAGTTTTTGCGGAAGGAAAATCAAAAATACAAAATGATACATTACACTGTGTGTCGATTTGTTGTGTTCTTCTTCGCGGCACCGCATTATTATGGCCGCATTGTGTGTATATAGGTGGGCGCAGGAGGGGGGGTGGGGGTGGGGGCCTTTTGTTCCTTTCCGGGGTCTCGTTAATGACGGTACTACAAAACAAAAATTGTGGAAAACAACCGCCGCGCCCGCCGTTTCAGGGACGACGTTTCACGGGAATCGTCAACGATTCAAATTTTTTTATTTTAACGGTCTCGTCTGGTAAACATAAAAAAAAAAAAAAAAAACGTGTAGTAATACGCGTGAAAATCATAACAACATTATTGAGTGATGTTTTTCCGGTGCGAACGACGACGTGTCCGGCAAAGACAAGTAGTGTGGAGCCACACCGCGTGGGTGGTCGGCCAATCGAGTCGTTGGACGTGTTTCTTCGTTTTTTTTTTTTTTTTTTTAATTTATTTCGAGGCCAGTAAACGCGAGGAAAAATTAACACGTTTTTAGAAATAAGCTTTTTTCACTTTCCGAAACAAAACGCAAAACACGAGTTATATAATACGTACAACCGTTACTGCGTGTGTTCCAATAATAATAATAATAATAATATACTCGTAAGAATAAATAATTATTGTATTATAATAATAATTTTGTTCGACGCGTAGTAGTAAGTGTCGAGTAAACGCGTATCGAATTCGGAATATTGGTGAAACGACGAAAAATATAAAAACCGACGTCGTGCGTTCTCGTTTGCATAATATATGCACGCATCACGCACCGAGTGGGCGTCAACGTTTTTCCGCCAAAATTAGATCGATCGTAAACAATAATATTATAATAATAATAGTTGTCCGCCGGATCGACGCGCGCGTAAATATCTCCGTACTTCTGAACGAAGTAAAGAAGCTAGTGTTTTTACAGTGATGTTTTTTTTTTTTTCTGTGTACAACTTTTCGTATGAAAATACATGTCCAAAACTTTCGATCAGTAACTTTTTGAAACCGAATTCGCCTCAAGATGGTACTTTAAAGAGGTCATTTTTTGAATTTCTCAATTCTTCAATTTTTTTTTTTTTTTTTTTGGGGGGGGGGGGGGGGAAATTACCCAAAATTTTAAAAAAAAGAA
>JAIPRM010014269.1:0-10862 GCA_025469315.1 Stegophylla sp. TES_Ste_2020
TCTTCACTTCGTTCAGAATCTAAAATAATAAATAGGTACCAAGTGAAGTTTGTCTTCACATTGTATCCAGGCTTAGGACCTGCAGCAATGCTAGCATGTTTACAAACGACAGATGATAGACAGACAGAGGGCAAACGACAGATAACAGGCTATAAAAGACAAGGCGACAAGTACCAAACCAACCTAACTTAACCTACTTAACCTATACTTAACCAATCTAACAGAAGAGAAGAAGAGAGAGATATGATGAAAGAAAGCAATGATCCCCTGAATCCGTGGGGCCCTGAGGCAGGGGTAAAATGTCCAAAGACTTTTGAATTATCTTTTTTTGGTGAGCCCGTTAGCATGCCCCTAAAGGCATGAGCTCCTCCACCACGACAAGGTGGGCTCATGGAGGGGACCTACCTACCTACCTAACTTACCTAACCTACCTAAACCTGCCTAAACTACCTAACGCGCACACCAATTCCGTTTTAAATACTACGTGTACTTATAAATTTAAGTTAAAACACTCATGTACCCTCACATTATTAAGATTACGTCCAGTACACGGCATCAGGCGATTTAAGCAACCACACAGGTTGTTAACTGCGAATTACCGATGCCCTCTCCACCATCACATCATAGAAGGAGAGAAAGAGAGATAGAAGGAGAGAAAGAGAGATAGAAGGAGAGAGTGAAACCGATCAGCGAGACGACTTCTCCATTGCCGCATCGGTTTGAACACTGACGACGAGACGACGGTCTAACGGCCGCTATGAATTTTATTTTATTATTGAAAGCAAAACGATTGTCATTGGTCGAAATGTTCATACCTGTTATTGGCTATTAGGATATTTAATTAAATAAGATTTATTTTTAAACTATTAAAATATTATATTATACAAACCGCCTGTCAATTAACATTAATATTACGATAATTACAATAACAACAATAATTAAAAAGATGCAATAAAACATTACCGATCAACCTCTCAACCTTTTGTGTGTTAATAACAAATATGTAATAAAATAGGTAATTTATTCGTACTTACTCCGATTTTTTTTCAATCAAACCCTTGTAAACTATTTAATTCTTTGTCCGTATGAAATTTTATTGCACCAAAATATTCGCAATGAAATTTTCTTTTATAGAATGGGCCAACTTTCTTATATATACGTTAAAGTGCGTAATTTCAGGTAAAACTAACGAATTTAGACGAAATTCTAACCTCAAACTGGTAAAAAAAAAAATGTTGACTAACGATTTTC
This sequence comes from Stegophylla sp. TES_Ste_2020, assembly GCA_025469315.1. Classification (NCBI taxonomy): domain Eukaryota; kingdom Metazoa; phylum Arthropoda; class Insecta; order Hemiptera; family Aphididae; genus Stegophylla; species Stegophylla sp. TES_Ste_2020. The sequence continues at coordinate 1,252 of JAIPRM010014269.1, forward strand.
GAGATTTTTTTCAGGTAAATTAGACATATATTATGTCAGTGAGATTATGTTAAATTTTCAAGTCTTATTATCAAAAATCAAAAATTTTATTACATAAAAACTAACAAAAAATGAGAAATTTCCGAAATTTTAAAAATGCTGTATTTACTCAAAATTTGTCAAATTTTTTTGAAATTTTTAAAAAATATTCTCGTAGCTATTTTTAGTGGTTGGAGAAAATTTCAAGTCCCTAGATGCATTATTTTAGAAGTCAAGTCAAAAAGTAATTTTCAGTTTTACAAAAATTTCGGTAATTGCGTATTTTTTCGTATTTCGTCATTTTTTCGACAGTTTTTTCACGTTTTTGAAAAAAGTATTGAGAAATTGGAAAAATGACTTCTTTAAAGTACCATCTGGGTATGATTCCAGTTCTATAGAGATACTGAACGAAACTTTCGAACAAGTATTTCTATACGAAAAAGTGTTTACAGAAAAAGAAAAAAAATAAAATAAACATCATGGTAAAATCATAAGCTTCTTCACTTTGTTCAGAATCTTAAATGACAAATTAATTATATGAAATCACTGTAGATGTGTGACATATTATGATAATATTATATTAAACGAACGTTTGAATATATTATTCATAAATACGGTTTTATGTTTTTTTATTTTTTTTAATTGATTGACTATAATGTCACTTAAATAATCGATCAATTATATTTTTATTTAAATGTATACTAAAACATGTATAAATTATATATATATATATATATATATTATATATTTTATATAACATGGAACTCAGTGTCATTTGAGCGATTGATAAATTGAATTGAAAGAGGGTTTTCGTAAAGCCCTCCGGACATTCCATTTAATGAAATAACTTTCCCGGACGATATTATTCCTTAAGTAATTTTAACCATTTCTTTTAATATTCAAGTTCAAAAGTTACTTTTAGGAATCTCTGTAAATTTCAAAGTATGGAATTTCTCAGAATATTAATAAGTATAATGATTCGTGGTATATACGTTTAAACAGCATTTATTTTAATAAAATACCTTTGTTAAGGTATCATACAATTCTTACCACAGTAAAAATGTATGTTCCAAGTACATTGTTTCTTAATAATCATGTTTTTGTCCCGGAGACATCGTTATAAAGAAAATCGAGATTCTTACCTTGTTTTATGTGAATTAAAAATTAATTAATTTTTATATTTAATATTATTATAAATAGTTAATTGCATCAAACTATTTTCAATTAAATAAAAATCGTTTGTGGTGATTATTGTAATATTTTTTCTATGGAAATTTATGAATTCATGTTTTTAAATATTATGTTTAATGTGGTTCATAAATCAAATCATATAGAATTTCTTAACAAGCAATTCTGTCTCTAGACGAATAAAAAAAAAAAAAGCTTCATCACAATATTTAAGCTAAACAATATTGTATGGATAAGAGAATCTCTTAAAAATAATTAACATTTTTAGACGTTTGAACTGATCGTGTGAGTAATTTCTAATAGTTTTCGACAAAATCAATTAATCTCAAGTCTTAAAGCATATTGCACTACCAAATATATATATTTATTTTTATAAATAAATAAATTAATTAAAAAAGTTAAGTATAGACAAGAAAGCCGAACATACTTCGCATCACGGATATTCTTCGCTTCTCGGGTGAGATACCCTTGGTGTTTGTGTAAAATTATAAAGAAACGATAAATAATTTCTTCAATAAGACGATTCTGAACGAAAAAATTTAATAATATAAAGGAACAATAATAATCTTTATTTTCAACACACCCGTCAAGAGTATCTGACCCGAAGAATGAAGAATATCCGTGGTACGCATATTATGTCCGGCTTTTTTGTCTATACTTTATTTTACTTCACTTCACTTTAATTTCTTTTATTTACGTAATAAATAAAGAAAAAAAGAAAAAAATTTAATGAGAAAAACAGGGGTCGAAAAATGTCCATAAATTTTTATTAGGCGAATTCTGTTTCAAAAAGTTGCTGATCGACACTCTTGGATCAATAGATCCATACGAAAAAGTGTTCAGAGGTTATTTGACTTGAGGTATTACCAAAAATAAGATCATAAATTTTTTTTGTAAATAATTGTAAGTCGGATTTTGAAAATAATCAAGGGAAGCCTGGAATAAAATAGGTTGGAAAATACTGCTGCGGAATATAAAAGCTATACTGAAAATCGATAAAATATTGTAATATGTTTAAACAGTGAGTGGCGTCATTAATGTGTTTTCAGGGGTATTGACGCAGGATTGGTAATTTAAACGGAAATGTTAATCAGTAAATTAATGTTTTTCAATAGCATATATTTAAAAAAAAAAAAAAAATCCATTTTTTTTTTTTTTTTTCGACAATAACCCGTAATATTTTATATTATTTATGTAAACCTACTCCACAATGGAAACAAAGTAATATTTAAATTTATTTTATTATTATTATTATTATTATTAGCTTAAATATTGTAATACGTTTGTGACGGTCGGACCCCTCCCCCTTCCGTCACAGTCGTTAATTATTTCCTTCTCTATCGGCTGCACGTTATAATATTGTAATTTAAATATTATATTGTAACAGTATTTCAAAACTGATTTTGAGTAGCATTTTATTTATTTTTAAAGACACAATAAAATAAAATATGATATTTTTATGTTTGATTATAGCCACTCTTCGTTGTACGTATGAAACGTTACGACGATATTAATTAGTACTTCTTTGATAATTAATCATTATCAATGTTCACGTTCGTTTGTGAAATATAAATTTCGTCGACAGAGAGATACGCGTACGCAATATTAGAGTTAACGTATAAAGACAAAAATAACACGAACAATGGACCCGACACACACGCGGTCAAAGTATGTATGTTTTTGCGGGGCGCAAAATAATATTGTACCTCAAGGGTTTGAAACGAAATAGAACAACTGGAACGTGTACGCGTCCAGCCGTTTTGTCGGGCATAATAATGCACGGGCATATTTCAAAAACTTATCAGTACCCTTTAATCAGAAGAATTCCTCGTGTATAAATTATGTGCGCCGTAGAATTTCGGGTAGCGGAGTTCGTTTTTTTATCATTATTACTCTCTAGCTAAACCGCAAATCTCTAGCGTCTACGGTTTATTATTATTATTATTATTATTATTATTATTATATACTTACAGTTCGGCGCTGGAAATCTACACTCGTTTACTGGCGTAACGCACGGAGAGAAAGTTTGAATCGAATTATATTACACCGGATACACAACAAATCGGATGTTTTGCGAGGAGACCCGTAATAATATTAATTATTTAAGTCGCGAAAAACACAGCGACATCGTGTTCAAGTAGTAAGTATAAAATTAATTTTTAATCGATGATAAATTTGCATTAGACTTGAACCGCTCGTTTATTCGTGAAAATTAACAGAGCGATCATAATATTGTAATATTATAATAATTATATGCAAATGCATATTTTTTATATATTATTCACTTAAAAAATTTTGGGTTTGAGACGTCCATGTTTCATAAAGTATAAATTCTAATATTTCCAATTTTTATTTTGCACATTTTTGGACAGTTGCTTAAATGTTGCATATTTTACAATATTCAATAAAATAATAAAAATTTCATTTCGTTTGTAATAAATATTTTGATAAACGGGCGATTTAATTTTGTAGTGGTGATATGAAAAGCATTATCTACGCCTGTAGAAATACAGTTAATTTTATTAATTTTCGCCTATTTTTAGGTACCAATATTTTTATCTGTGGCATATTCAAATGTTAAATTAAAATATTGGGTTATATGACATCAATAATATAATATTAACATTGATACATGCGGTGAATGTAACGAAAATGCGGAAAATTTATCAGTTTAAGAATTATGTTTCAAATATGTACCTATCGTATTATGTGATATGTTAGAAGAAACTTTTCAAAGTACGAGTGTATGCCTTGTGATAGCCACAGGAGATTCGAATTTAAAAATTTAAATCAATTTTTACCACTTCATGTTGGTTTTCTTTACATATTAATTTGCTGAAATAATATTATTATAGTTTTTTAAACACAACGCCACAAAACTAATGTCATCCTGATTTTTAACATTTATATACAAACATATATATTTAGTGGTCTAAAACTTCTGCTATAAATTGTTTTATTATAATATAATAACAATTTTTTTTTATTTCTTTTTGCATAATATTTTCGCATATTTAGGAAATGTAAATGCATATTTCATGGATTTTTTTCGCATAAAAATCCGGGCCCTAATTATAATACTATCACAAAACAATTTTAGTTTAAATTTTAAACGTACACAAATTTTTTGACATAAGATTATATATATATATAGGTACATTTTCTTTTTTTAAATTTATTTAATTTAACGCGATCATAGCGTAGATGATTGCCATAATGAATGTAGTCGAGGATGTGTGTAAAAAATAATCCATCGCGTTTCAAATTCATGTTTAAAATTATTACAATATATAAATATATAGTAGACTACACGATAATATGTACCTATACACCGTAGCACCAATGTTTGCTTATAATTATAAACCATTACATTATTTACAGCAGACACACACTGAGTAAACTGTAGTGCATACACACACGTGTATATATTTATACGGTGAATAAAATATTTCGTAAAGTTTGCTCGCGGTTAAGTAACGTGAAATTACTGTTATGAAAAATAACACAAAATCATTTTGAATATAACATGACGTAATAAAGGGGAAACGACGCTTGTAAAAAGTGAATTACCAAAGGTGGATAATGTAGAAATATTTTTTTTGTTTTGTTTGTTAGACATCAAAGTTGTACGTCTCAGAAATATTATAATAATAATTATTATTATTATTCTTGCAGAGTTTACCTCCCTTTGGAACACGTTGTTCTCCTCTTTTATTATCATTATCATTATTATTATTATTATTATTATTATTATTATTATTGCCGGTGGTTTTCTGTCCCCTACTCGCGTACATCATGACCTTCCTCCTCTGCTCCTCCCTCGCGGCGCCCCTTCGCGCGGCTATCAGCTGCTGCGTATTCATAAAATAATACACGAATGTTATTGATACATTAATATGTATGCATTTGCTCGCGGTGAATTATTCATTTGCGCCGCCGCCGCCGCTACTTTTCGATTCGCCGTCCTGTGGAAACCGACAGCAAGCGCGGCACATTTATATATGCCCCCACCAACCTAGGTAATACTAATTATAATACTACTCTATTCCAAGGACGTTCCATTTCTCCTGTCACAGTGGCGATTCCAGTAGCGCGTGTCTATAACTCCACCGAAAAGGAAGTGATTCGTAAATTATATCATTATTATTATCATTCGGACTCAGTCCCATAAATCCAATGTTCACCTCCTAAATAAAAATTTGTAAATTGTTCACATCTTGGCCTAAAAATGCCTTTAATCAGTCGTATAGTATAGGACGCTCTTATTTTCTCTGCCTTCCAAACTTTTGACAATAATCGTGGTTTTGATGATTGCTTCTTACGTTCAGTCTTTTCATACATATATATATATAAATAAATATTTTACATATTGACACGGAAAAACTATATTATGTAAAAAATCCAAAGCATAAAACGTTACTGGTAAAACTAGTGTAATCAGTTACGAATTCAAGATGTCCCTCCCCCCTGTTCACAAAAATAGATTTCCTGTCTAAAAGAAATAATAAAAATATATGACCTCCCCCCCCTTTTTTTGGGCTTATTTTTGTCTCATTATATTCACCATTTAGCTCTTATTTGTAACACATATGTTGAAATAGTGTTAAGCGGACCTCATCATTGTGCTTTCTTTTGAGCGTTGTGTAGTACGGCTTCATTGTAACAGTTTAAAGAGATTTGACATGCGGTTTTTGTAAATAATAATCGTTATAGACTCGATTTCGTTTAAATCAATACGAACCGACAATAGATAAGCCCGAATTAGTCTAATGTATTACATTCTTCGTATTTTAGACGTTTAATCTTCAGAAACATGCAATTACTACGGGGGGTGAGCGAGTAAGACATGTTTTTTTCAGGTTTCTCAGTTGTCGTGTACGCGGTATTAAAAGTAAAAACACAGGATTTACGCAGGGGTAATACCCGTATGATTCTAATCCCTATATGACTTATTTATTATGAAACGGAAACCTTTGGGACAGAACACGACTAATTTGACTCGCGGCCTCAGGGTCGGACCGGGTACTGAAGACCTCACCGGCGAATGGCACACCAAAAAAGGCCTCGAGCCTTATACTCGTAATATATATTCATCTGTATTACATTGGAATAATGGGCATTCTTTTTTTTTTTTTACCATTGACTTTTTGTACTGATAATATTTAATGCTTACTAATAATGTTTATCTATCGTATTAAAAAGTACGAAAATCCGTTTTTACATCTCACTGAAATAAAATCTTTTAGATTCTGAGTGGAGTGAAGTAGTTAGTGTTTTTATAATGATGTTTATTATTATTTTTTTTTTTTTCTGTAAACGCTATTTCGTACATAAATACTGGCCAAAAGTTTCGACCAGTAATTTTTGAAATCAAAATTTGCCTCTAGTCGTTTCGTGAGAGGTCATTTTGCGAAATTCTCAATAGCTCTCTCGAAATCTGGGAAAAACTATTTGAAATTTGACAAAAATGCCTTGAAAACTATCTATTTTTCATCCAAACTTTATGAAAAATTAAATATAAATAGAAAATATTGCGGGAAACGTTTTGGCATAAGAGTATTTGAAATATGTAAAAAATATATTTATATTGAATTGTTCTTTTTAACACTTTCAAAAATCAAAAAAAAAAATAATAATAACAAAGCTGTATAGATAGGGCCTTACTGGCAAAATATACCAGTCTAGAGTATCTGCTAGTCCAACCATGAAATAAACACTGTATAGATGTATATTCCGACACGTAACACAGAAAATTGAAATAAAATATTTTCTTCGTCGCAAATACTTTTGGCATTACATATTATTGGTAGCTTTCTATAGATTATACTGCTAAGTTAAAAGCGGGGTGGCCGTCGATGTTACAGGCGTATCGGGTTACATCGATGACGTGGAAAAGGAGGGAGTTTTCGTCGAAAATACCTTAATAATATGCTAACGCGATTGACCTATATATTGTGTGCAAAATCTGGGAATCGGAAAAGAGTTTATCCTCTACAAAATCGTATACCTAATTTTTAGTTTTAGTTTTAATTTAACGGGGTATTTCATTCAAAATTAATTGGTTGTTTATTGAGTTAACGTTATATATTGATAAGTTAATTTAATAAAATATCAAACGCAATAAGTAAGTGGAGTTCAAAATTAAAATTAACTTTTAACTTTTCACAACTCGTTTATGCCCAGCATTGCAAAATTTAAGTCCACTCCCCTTCCCCATTAGTATCCTTGATGAATGTATGAAATATTTCACTTGCTTATCAACAATGAGATTATTACTGCCTTAGATAGAGAGTATTCAAAATCGTTTTTTATTTTTTTATTTTTAGCACCTAAACTATAGGACTGCAAACAAATGATCTTTCAATAATAGCTAAACAGTATGGCCTTCAACCTTAATCGAAATGTCGGCTAATTAATAACATTAGTTTTATCTATAATCTTATAAATAATCATATTATTGATTGTCCTGTTTCAAATTTTGGTTGTCTGTTATCAAAAATTAAATAATTTATTTTGTTTCATTTATGGATTATCACAGCCAAAATTATAGTTACTGTTGTAGTTCTCTAAATCATATTATGTTTATGTTAAGTATTAAATTAGTTGATTTTGTCTTTTTTTTTAATGACCCTTTATATTTACTATATACTGTGCTAATTAAAAATAATGTACATTATGTAAATTTTGCTCTTACTTTGGCGTAATAAACGAATAAATAAATAATATTCAATGACACAAAGCAACAACGACAGATTTTTCATTATGTTTGTACGTTCGTCATTTTAAATGTCACTATAACGTCCAACCTACGCAATTTCAATTCGATCGATATGAACTGTATTTTAAACACATAAAACGCATACTATACGCGTATGGCGTTTGATGTGCAAAATAACCATATCGGTGTGCCATAATCAGAAGAAAAAAAAGCTTTTCGAAAAAAGTAGTTAATTTTACAATCCCACATATTGTTATTATACCGCTCATTCGATTCGAATACGTTTGTTTTCTGGGAATTAAAATTAATGGAAAATGTATCTGTCGAGTTTTACCGCGAAAAAAAAAAGAAAATACAAAAACTCTGATTGTTGTACAGTTTTTCAAACACTCATAGCTTGGCAAATGTCTAGAGGAAACCCATAGATTTCCGCCGATCAAACCATTCTACCACTGAATAATAATACGTATAAGACGTATAAATTCCACGCGAGTCGAGTGCTCATAACAGTATCTCATCATATCCGTAGGATTTTTCAAAAGGGAGGGGGACATTATTATAGTTAAAACGAGATTTTCAATATCATTTTATTTGAATTCGATGCTACGGAGGAAGGAAATCGATCGTTTTGACGTTGACTTCGTGCGGTAAATTTCAAGGAAGTGGATTTTCTCCTCCCCTCACCTCTCATTTAATTACGACGCGATTGAGTCATTGTAATAGATATGATCATAATTTTGTACAAAAGAACAAAACATATAACATGCGGGACAATCCCGTATAATACGGGAGATATGAGCCACCCTCTAATGTAGGCGAATCCAAATAATTTCAGAACTTCAATATTTTTTTATCAAGTTAAATATTTTCATTGTATTTAATAATTTCATCGAATCTCATCAACACTAGAATAGCAAATAGTCAATTTATTTAGCTTTTATGATTATTTATTTTGGATCAATCGGAGAAGGATAAAAAAATATTTTGCGAAATAATTATTCTGTCGGGTAATATAGAAAAGCTATACTTCGCACCATGGGTATTCTTTGCTCCTCGGATGTGACTTGGACGTGTTAACTTTGGAGAAACGATAAATAATTTCTTTAATAAAACGATTCTGAGCGGAGATTTCGATGGTTACCATTATCAAATTTTTTCTATAGCAACCAAACTAATAATCAAAACGAAATAAAATGACGAGTGTCGACCGTTTGAAATTTGAGAATTTCGAAAAATGCTAAATATAAAGTATCATTTAGAAAACCGAATTTTGATTCAAAAAATGTTTGTGGTCGATAATTTAGATAAGTGTCTTTATACGAAAAAGTGTTGGCAGAGGGAGGAGGGCGGGGGGAAGTATACACATTTGTAAGACCGTAAGCTCCTTCGCTCCAACCCATAAATCCAAAATTTCGAAAAAAAAAAAAATGATTAAACGAGGGCTTTTGTCGTCGGACTGTGATGCGCGTATACTTAAAGAAAAAACGTCGTTCGGGAAAAAAACAAAAAGACTCGTCTGAGACTTAATTCATTCAAAATGATATCTCTCGCGCAAAACAATAAAATATACAACACGAACGACCGACGGTTGATGGGGAGGGGGCGCGAGGAGAGAGAGGTGGGAAGCCGTGTCCCCCCCACCCTTATAGCCTCTCCGCCGCGCGGCTGTATAATATAATACACATTG
>JAIPRM010014271.1:0-10860 GCA_025469315.1 Stegophylla sp. TES_Ste_2020
AAAAAAAAAATTGAAGAATTGAGAAATTCAAAAAATGACCTCTTTAAAGTACAATCTAGAGGCGAATCCGGTTTCAAAAAGTTATTGATCGAAACTTTTGGACAAGTATTTCTATACGAAAAGTTGTTCACAGAAAAAAACAAAAAGGAAAAAAAAATAAAGAAAAAAAAAAATAAATAAATAAACATCACAGTAAAAACACTAGCTTCTCCACTTCGTTCGGAATCTAAAAACCAAATGAATAAATAATCCTAACCTCGATGTTGGCGCAACGGTAAAAAAATACTACTACGGTACGCGATGTGCTATAATATTATGTGTAAAAAGTGACGAGAAACAATGCGGGGTGTAGACAATATTCACTTTCTCTCGTCCACCGTTTTCCGGCGGAACGAACGTTAGGGCCGGATAACTCGTCGTAAATATCACCGGGGCGCGTACCTACCTACGGCCGTTTCTCTTCGCGAATTTATCTCCAAAAATCCGCACGACTTTGTGAAAAATGTTACGCTGGGGGCGGGGGGTGGGGGCGGACGTGTGTGTGTGTGTGTGTGTGTACCGGGTGTTGACGGGACACACAAAATAAAATACAAAAAAAAAAAAAAAAAAAAAGGAAAGAAAAGAAACGAAAAAAAGGGAAAAAGAAGCGCTTGCACGGTTCGCATACACGGGACCGGAGGGAGATGACGGCAAGACGAAAAGACAGTAGTGGGGGGGGGGCAGACGGAGACGAAGGTCGAGAGACGGATAGACAGATAGAGAGAAGCGAGTGGGGAAAGTATACGTAGCACACGGCACTTTATTTGTTTCTGGACGCGCACGGGGAAAAGTCCACGTCGTCGTCCGTGGGAATTCGGACACCCAAACACAAAAGGGCCCACCGCGCGCGTCACACCTACTAAATAATTCGGACTTACGTGTATATATATATATATATGTATATAAGACTTGGGTTGAAAAAACAGCAGGTGAACAAAAACAAACGCGAGGACGGGGGGGGGGGGTAGGAGGAACGGGAAAAGAAATAAAAAAACAAAATTCTTTTATTTTTTTCACAACGTTACCTACTTACTTATATTTTTGTATACGAATTCACCTTCAATACAGTTCGCAACGCCCACCATCGTTGTCAGCAATATTTTCATCCCTCTCGACTTTTTTTGTTTTTTCTTCTCCCCTCGACAAAAGTTGTTTTTGTTGTTATTATTCCCGCGCACGCCGCTTTTTATTCCAATCCTAATACGAACGTCAATCACACTTAGGTCTGTGTCCTTACCACCACCGCAGACACTATACGCAGCGCGTACGGGAAAATATAAAAACTCTTAAATATTTATCGTGTATAAACAAAATCGTAGCCGCGAAATACTCCGGAGAAATCAATTATTGTTATTTTATTCTATTTATTTTTGTCGCCTTCTAAACAATATAATATTATTATTATTATTATTATGTTTAATATTGTCGTTGAAATTCCGTTCGTCGAGTGAAAACAAAAAACAAACCGTGCTCACGAAAATTATATTCTGCCGTTCCTCTCCAGGAATCGCGCGCATAACCAAAATCAATTCCACAATATCAACTGGTGGCTTTCTTCCTCGGAACCAGGGACGTAGCCTGGATTTTATTTCGGAGGGGGTCCAGTTAACAGAAAAAAAAAAAAAACAAAAAAAAAACGGGAGGGGACATGCTTCGCACCTTGTGTGGGATACTCTTGGTGGCTGTGTTAGGTTTTAAAGGAACGGTGAACGGTAAAGGAACGATTCTCAGTGAGGCTTCAGTTAGTTATAAACATCGATATTTGTTAATTTTATATTGAGTACGTTCAATAATTTGTTTCATTTACATAATATTATCTGAATATCATTTGTGTTAAAGTATTGTTGAAATTTTCATGATTTCAACACAATATTACTTTGGGAATTGGCAATTACAGAATAATCTGTGTTCATTTAAATATTGGAGAAAATAATTAATTTTGCGTGTTTTGAATTTTAAATCACTTATGGTTAAAAATTGCCACAACTGGTTTCAATGTCAATATAAATTAACATTTATAAAAGAATACTTGTATATAATAAAATGAAATAAAAGGAAGAAAAATCTGCCATTATTTGGTTTAATCGACATTATTTGAACTGTAATATTCTAAATGTTTAACAGTTGTAAAAAATTATTTAGATGACCAGTTTTCATAAATATTAAACCAGGTGTATAAAAAAATATAAGGAATAATTTGATACGTAATAGAAAATATTAGTGTAATTTAAATTTTAAAAGTTTTGAAACGATTGTAAAATAATTCGTTATTTTACGTGAAAATGCCCAGTTTCTTACAAATTCTAACTTTAAACGGTTAAAAATCAAAAGTTAATTGAGTTAAGATTTTCTAGTTTTTTTTTTTTTCCGGATTAATTAAACATATATTATGTGAGTAAGGTTATGTTACATTTTTAGCTAATAATATCAAGATTGAAGAATTTTATTAGATAAAACCTAACAAAACATAAGTTTATTCCAAAACACTGTAATTATTATCCAAAAAATGGTCAGATTTCGATGAAAATTTTAAGTTTTTAGTTCAAAATTTTTTCGAAGTTATGATGAAATTAACAAAATCGATTTTATGAAAATCTTATTTACAGCATAATTTGCTGATTTTAATCAATTTTTCAATAGGTTCTCCTTGTTTTTAAAAAATTATTGAGAATTTTGAAAAATGACCTTTCTAAATACCACTTGGGGTGTGATTTCTGATCTACGCGATTATTATGTGGTTTAGTTTTTTTTTATAATATTTATATAAATTTGTGTACATGCTCACCATATCATTTGATAATTTTTTCTTTAACATATAGATAATTAATTACTAGATATACAAATACAAAAAATTGTCATCGATGATATTTCGGAGAGGATACGGACCCCATGGACCCCTCCCCTGTGCACGTGCCTGCTCAGAACCTTATAATAATAATAATAATATTGTCGTCTCGTCATACATTGTATAACACTTTTAAGGGCCAAAATCTATTTTAAAATTTCTACTTGTTTGAACAGGACTCAACGCGCGTCTTCTCCCCTTGTTTTCACTACCTAGTATATATTTGGAATGGCCCTGTCATAATATCACGTTTCTTGCACTTGTCGTTTTTATTTTTGAATATTTATCTCGTGTTTTATGTTACAAGACAGCAACAACTCCAAAAACATATTATCTGTACTCACTTATGGATCCGTTACGGTTTTAATAAAAAATACAAAATTAATTATGGCGAAAATTCGGTGGTACTTGGTTAAGTCTGAATAACGGTTATTGCCTAGTAGAGCGTGAACGGAATTTGGGGGGGGGCGGAATTTTGTCATACAATCTCAATAAATAAATAAATAAATAAATAGCTGATGGTTTTTGTCTTAACCGTACAACAAAATCTTTGTTTTCGTCAAACTGCAGTAGCAAAGTATCACGAGAGTTGTTTTTAAAAACGCTAAAACGGTTTAGATAAATAAAAAAAAATTAATAAACACGTTATTTAAATAGTGTAAAAAAAAAAAAAATCGTATTAATCTGACTCGAAATGATTGAAAGTACGAGTTATATAAAGTAGAACCCGGTTTTAAATGCGCAAAGTGCAATTTTTTTTTTTTTTTTTGGGGGGGGGGAAGGTTTATACAAAAATGGATTCCTATACACAATTCGTTTTATGTAACAGATACTTTAACAAAGGAGAAACTTTTATTTTCATAATACGTATTTATTTCACTCGTTTGCATTTTTCGACGTTTTTCCGTGTAAAGATCATTTTTTTTTTTTTAGAAGTTTAAGGTTTTCATTAACTTTTGGCGCACATTTAAACATTACACGAGTTTTAAACGTAAAACTAAATTAATTCTTTTGTACTAAAATTTTGTTTTTATAATTTTTCGCTCGTATAGCTGATTTGCAGCCCCTAATATAACCGATATTGTTAAATGTATTTTAATTTTTAATGTTCAAAACTTATCAGATAAAATAGTGTTGAACAAAAATTAGAATTCAACAAAATCTTAGTAATCTACATTTTTGTCTCGATTGAAGGGCTCCGTGCAACAACGAGACAAGTCCTCCACTTTTTTTCGAAACTCACTTTTTTGTTGTTTACATTTTTATGCGACAACACGGCAAGTCCAATGATTATTTAAGGAGTTATTGAGTAAATCGAGGAGTTTGTCTGGTTTATAATATTATGTGAAAAAAACGAGATAAGTCCGGGCTTGTCTGATTTTTGATTATCTTTGGACTTGTCTTGGTTTTCGAAAAATATATTACAATTATTAACGAACAAAAAACCAGGTAAGTCCATAATATATATATATATATATGTTTCAGACTTCCAAGTTAATTTAGAAAATCAAAAATCTATTTAAAATTGAAATCGATTTGACTCGACTATTAACATATTAAATTAAAGATATTTATGAGGAATTTTCAAATAAAAATATAAATTTTTAAAGTTTTGGTGAAGTAAAATACATGTCTCCTGAATAATTTCAAAATATGGACTAGCCTCGCTGTTGCACGGAGCCCTTGAGCCCATCAATATTTCGGTGTTTTTCAGCTCATTTAAAAATCCTGGTCCTGCAAATAAGCACATAATAATTTCATCGATTATTTAAGTTTCAGATATCATTATGTGTAAAAACATAGCGTTAAAACAAAGATATAACTTTTTGAATAGATTTATGACGTACTTAAACGCTGTAAAAATATTTAATATGTTGAAATTTCACGTGGAGGGAGGATTATTTCGGAGCGGATTGTTTGTATATAAGTCGTCAGTTTTTTTGGAAAACCAAAAAAAAATAATAATGATTATAATCCTCGTGAAGGAATCGAAAGTAGAGCGATTTAACACCTCGATAGAAGACAAAGCAACGTGTTTTGGGATTGGGGGGGGGGTGGTGGTTGAGTAGTACGCGGAGAAGGTCACAAATATATTGAAATTGGATGTGACTTTTATTCTATTTTCTGGTTAAGGTAAAAGATATCGCGCGCGCTATATCCTTATTCCCCCGAATAATACTACGCCTTAGATCATATAACACACAGGTAAAAAAGAGTTCTTTTGCTGTGCTTCTTCGAAACCTCCCACCTTATGTAAGTATATAATATTATACCACTGTAGTGTGTAGATTGGGCACACATTATTTGGGGGGGGGTGTGTGTTGAGGGTTGGAGGCTACGGTGGTAAGGGGTTTAGCGGCGGCGGTCAAAAAGGGGTCAGGTCCAACACCACTTGGCCGGTAATTTATTTTATGAGATAAAACGGACTCGCGCCAATTCCATATTATATCCTCTCTTCTCTTTTTTTCACTTTACGTTCACAACATGTGGGAAAACCTTTAAAAGGATCAACATTTTTTTTTTTTTTTTTTATCCTTTCGTTATTTATAATACACACACCTATTGGGGGTTGGGGGGGGGGTTTCATAAAAGATACATTGCGTTCGCGTTCTTTTCGATTTACTGGTCCCTTTTTAATATTATCAATTCTTCGTCCGGGGTCACAATAAAGTTTAATAATAAGTCGATCGGTACTATACGTTTCTCGTTTCTCGTTTTTTTTTTCGAACCCCTTCTTTAGAGAAAGAGTAAGCTTTTATTATTTTTGTTCTGTGTTCGTTCCCCACACGAATTTCACACGTTAACAATGTGTGTTTTCAACTAACATAAACAATAACATTAATTAATTTATGATTTACATTTAATTTTGTTTAATAAGGAGAAAGCTGCAGCTGCCAAAATATTATTATTACTTCATCAATCACACACACACACACACACACACAAACTTTTATTATTGTGTTTATTCGCCGCTCGTCCTGTATTAACGAGCAAACCGTATTTTTTTTTTTACGTTTAATTAGATAGCTAATGTCTATTTTTCAAAAATATTTTTAATACGCCAATTTGCTGCTTCCATTTTCGTTTTTGTCGTCGCATTTAGATTGATTAAATATACTCCTTTATACGTTTATTCGAATGCAGTTGACTTAATTATCCTTCGATAACTTTTTTCAAAAGTTTTTTTTTAAAACACCTTTTTTGAAAACCACCTAACCGTGGTTTCATCGAGAGAAAAAAAGCAATCGAACGAGCGTGTATATAGTGGCTGTTTTGCTACGTCGATTACCAACGACTGTTATGTACTCTGTAAATAATACTAGTTTAAAAAATTTGTACTTCTAATTTGCGCTTAGAATTAGAAAAAATAAAAATATTAATTTGAGCATTTTTATTTTTTTTTTTTAATTTTATACATAAGGTGTTATATAATAATATAAAAATGCGATCACGAACAATATGTTTATGGATGTCTCCTTTTTTATTTTAGATTCTGAACGAAGTGAAGAAGCTAGTGTTTTTACAATGATGTTTATTTATTTATTTATTTTTTTCTGTGTACAAATTTTCGTATGGAAATACTTGTCCAAAAGTTTCGATCAATGACTTTTTGAAACCGGATTCGTCTCTAGATTGTAGTTTAGAGAGGTTATTTTTTGAATTTCTCATATCTTTAATTTTTTTTTTTTGGATAAAACTACCCAAAATTTGACAAAGTCGACTCGGAAACCATCATTTCTTGATTCGAACTTTATGAAAATCATATTAGAAAGATTTTGGCGCAAGAAAATTTTGAAAATGTGAAAAAAAATTTTTGAAAATTTTTTTTCTCATTTATTTTTTATATTATTGACTTCGCTCGTTCAGAATCGTTTTATTGAAGAAACGATTTATCGTTTCATTAAAATTCGATACACCCACCAAGAGAATCCCATCCGTCGTGCGAAATATGTCCGGCTTTTTTTATATTTTATAAATATCATCACCCTAGACTCGGTGCGTTTGAAAAAAAAAAATACTGTTTTAATTTATGGCCATAAAATGTTAATAAAAATATAATAATAATAATAATAATAATAATAATCATCGATACCAATAAAACAATATTGTTTAATTGAAATGTTAAAAATTAATCCACTTATAAAAAAATATGGGGGTATTGTACGAATGAAGCTTTATCGTTAATTTATTGTTCGCGTCTCAAAATTATAAATGAAAACGTTATTACACGATCGTTTTAAATTTAATATTTAAACGTTGAGTATGCATCACCTTTTTAATTGATACCCCCTAAAATATGACAACAATTTGCGTCCAATTCAATTAGCGGAGCAAAATAAATCGCACTTAGGGTCACGAACACGAATAATTATTATTATTGTTACAATACTAATGTGTTACGATGGGTGCCTGTATTAATAATTTTCAAAGGATTTCATTTTGTATTTAAGTCGTGCGATTTTCTCTGCGCCGAAAATATTATTATTTTTATTTTTTTTTTTTTGTATAAACTATATTGTCAGCGCGTAACGCAATGGCTGTTTTTTATTTTCGTAATTCGAAAAAACGTAATAAAATCCTTGTACTTAATGACGTAACTGTTACTATGCGCATCGATGATAAGTCATTATTATTTTTTAACTGTAATATAGTACAAAACCTGATTTAAGGAAAAAGAGATAGGCCCTGTGCAATTATATGACTTCAGGGGACCTTTTTATCTGAAAATTTAAAAAAAAATTAAAATTAAAATTACTAGTTTTTGGTAAACGGTTTTTATTATTTTTAAACATTATAAATGGAAACAAATAACAATTTTATCATTTAAATTTAAGCATTTATGTTCTTTTAATATCCCGTTTTTCTTACTGACATAAGTAAGTATAATGTCGAGTATACAAATTTGTTTTATTTTTTACACAAAAGGTTTAATTGAACGAGTAGCGGCGGTATGTCATACGTCACGTCACTAGTTAACAGGCGCGGATCAAAGGGGGGGGGCAAAGGGCGATCGCCCCGTTCGTAGCCTCTGATGAATACTGGAATGTTTTCACAAAAATTGTGGAAAAGCCGACATTATTTTGCCCAAAATGGTTATTCTTCACACCTCGGGTGGAATACCTCTTAGTGGATGTGTTGAATTTCAAATAAATGATACATAATATTTTCTTCAATACATCGATTGTGTATTAATAATTGCCAGTATTTGTATTCAGTATGTTTAACAAATATGATTGCAATATAAACCAAGATTACCACCCCCCCTTTAAATGTGTTCAGGGTCCGCGCCCCTGCTAGTTAAGGGTTGAGAACGAAATGCCGAATATTTTAGTAGGTTAAAAAATTTATAGTCTAAGTAAATATTAATGACAATAATAATTTAATAAAACGCGATAAAAAGCAACCCCATTTATATGGTAGTTTTGTCACGACGATTTCCGATCTTTTTTTTCTTTGATAAATATATTTTTTGCAAAAGATAATTTGACAATAATTATTGTATTTCGCCATGAGACATGTGATTTATTCTTGAACGTTCATTTTAACGCGATACTGATTTATTATTCTTATTTTTTTTTTTTTTTTTTTTTTGCGAACCAAATATCATAATATCACTTTTACTCCTTCTTTATTTCTCAACATTTTAATAATAATATGTAAAACTAAACGTACGAACAGAAACTCATTTACTACAACGTCGATTTTAATATTATTCGCTGTCTTTTTTTTTTTTTTTTTCCCAGGAAAACGTTTTATTCGTCTTATACGACGTGTTCCACTCATAGTCTGGTTATTGCTGTATTATATAGTAGAATACGAGGGGAATCGCGGATCGTTTTTAATATTGACCCGGTACGAGCTTCAAATTAAACGCGAACCGTATCGTCTTACGAATCAGATTTAAAATTAAATCGCACGTATCGTACAAAATGTACTATTTATTTATTTTTTTTTTTCAAAACTATATATATATATATATATTTAATTAAATGAAACGCGAAGAGCCGGGGGAAAATTTCAATCGAAAAATGACATTCTCTCTGACATTGTTCGTTGCGAAAAGCACACCTATTCTTTTTCCTCTTTGCGACTTCACTCAGGAAATCGACTCGAATTGAAAATAAAGAGCAACGTAGGAAAAAGATAAACAAACGTTTTCTCACGTGAAATCATACGCCTGCAAACATCTCTTCGGGATTTCGTCTTTTTCACCCGTAAACTGGTGCTATTTTATTTTACGAAAAATTTTCGCAAATCTTAGACTATGTTTAAGGGGGCACAGGGGCCTAGGTGCCTCCCTAAACTGCATTTTTTACCACATATGCATTGTTATTATTACCAATCCTTTTGGAAGCATTATCAATTAAAATTTAGAATAAATATAACTGATATTATAAATCATATAACAAAATATAATTCTTCAAATTATCATTTATGTATTATTTAAATTTTAATTTATGTACCAATTTTCTATGTAAACGTATTATATTTTGTTTGTATTGAACTTTGATATTTGTCTGGAAATAAAATTCATATTCAACAAAATTTGTTCTTTTTTTTTTGAGATAAGTACCCCTATAGAATGACTATAAATTCCAAATTTAAATGCATAAAAAAAAACAATTAGTCGAGCTAATCTTTATGAAATTTGGAACATAGATGGAATGGATAGTTTTTATTATTATTATTATTTTTTTGAATTTGAGAGAAATATGACATTTCTTAAGATATTTAATAATTATTTCATTAGCATTGTAGTAAAATTATTAACCAAGATTCACTCAAAGGGATTTTTTGATATCAATTGATCATTGCGGGTTTTAAAAATTTTAAAACAAATCTCTTAGGTGCTACCATCATATCCCATTTGAAGAGTGAAAAATACTTAAGATTGTCTATTCAGGTTTTCACATTTTACATAATATGCCATGTGAAATATTTTATAAAAAAATATAATATATGTATGTATTATAAAGGGTATATGTATGATATTGGCTCCTCCTTAATCAAATAACCAAAGCTGATATTGGTATGGACGTACGTCATACTTGCGACCATAATTTTTTAAAACACACAGTCGAATACTAACATTTTTTTTTTTGATATTTATTAAATACTTAAGTCAATTTTGAAGCAACTTATAGGGTAAACGTTTTAAACGTAATTCACACGCATATAAATATGGTTTTTGACGACTATTATACTTATTTCAGTATCTTTCACCGGTTATTTATCGAGGAGAATAATTTCAACCCTACATAAATCATATTTTACTATTTTGTTCTACCACTTACAGTGTTTGCACATAAATATTATAATACGCCTAATATATTCGTATTTATTTTTACACTCGGAGACAATATCGGTATTAGCTGTAGCGTACAATGTGCACGAGTATCACCTTTTTGTTTGCGAAATTCAGCGATTTATAGTATTATTTACTGTCGAACGCGTTTTCACAACGTTCTATATATAATGATTGTCTCCATAGTTGTTTTTTTTTTTTTTTTTTTTCATCATTTCTATCTTGTTTTCTGCGCCGTGTAACACTTTTCATAAATTCACCGCGGGGCGCAAACCGTATAGTAAACCAACGGATATTTTTACCTTCTTTCGCGCATCGTCTGCGCGTCGTTGACTTTTCTATTGCCAGCACGAGTTTTTTATTATTGAGTCAATTTTTAATAAAAAAAAAAAAATATTTCATATAAAAATCGCTATTCGTAATATATATATATATATATATATATACATTGCTTTTGAATTTATACTTGCATATTTTGTATATTTTATTACTGTTCGCGTTGCTTTTTAGATTCTGAACGAGGTGAAGAAGCCAGTGTTTTTACAAATGATGTTTATTTATTTATATTTTTTCTGTGTACAACTTTTCGTACGGAAATACTTGTCCGAAAGTTTCGATCAGTAATTTTTTGAAACCGGATTTGTCTTTAGATAGTACTATAGAGAGGTCA
>JAIPRM010014272.1:0-10859 GCA_025469315.1 Stegophylla sp. TES_Ste_2020
TATTAACCTCGTTTCACCGGGGGGGGCGTCGGGGGGACTCTAAAAAAAAAAAAAAAAAAAAAAAAAAAAAACGAGTACACGCGCGCTTTATATAACACATACAATACCTACTACTACACTACGTATAATGCCCACACAACATAATCCATCGTCGTCGTCTTAAAAATATCACCATTGTCCGTAGTCGCTCGTAAGTACGTTTTTTTTTTTTTTTTTTTTTTTTGTACCGTCTATTCCATGAGCGAAATACTAAGATCACTGGCGGTCCATTCCTTCCGGGCGCACGCAATCCCCCCCTCCCCACACGGTATCTATATATTTATCATATTATTATTATTATTATTATTGTGCACAAGTCGCTTATATATATATATGTAATATTACTATACTTACAATAATATATTATTATGATAGTTCACGTATAGTTTTACTATTGTGGTGACCCGAGTGTGCCCGTAAAACATGACGAACCAGACGGCTGATTGATTTCGAACAATGACGCGCGTATAATGTGTGCCGTTACGGTTATAATGAAAACAAACAAATAAATAAATAGCGCGTTGGCATTTTATAATAATATTATATACATACGTCGTCGTGAAGTATTATACAGTTTTTAATATTATTATTATTATTATTATTACTTTTGAGTCCGCGCAGACGACCGCACGTTGATTGATAATAATAATAATAATACAATATAATACAAGTAATATATGAGACTGGTTCAAAATGTACGGACACGAAAAACGCATAGTTTGAGAGTGAAGAACGTGCGAGAAATTCGATTCGGTCTTCGTCTGTCTATTCAGCTGCAGTATTCGGTTTCGCGTGTCTTTGATTTACGCGACCGTACCTACCGCCTCGGGCCCCTAAAAAACGAAATAACTCACAAGCGAATACGTTTTTAGAATATCAATTATTTTTTGATACTTCATTAGCAAAAAAATAAAAAATAAAAATAATATCTTATATACGAGGGGTTGAGCGCAATAGTGGCCTAACCCATCAAATGGTTTATGGGAGTAACACAGGTTTTCAATTTCTCTGGAAATTTGATCAAAAAAATCAATACTTAAAAACGAAATTAATTAAACTATTGTTTCTTATTAAATATTGATACATCTAAGGCATAGTTCTAAGAGTTATTTGGGAACAAAACATTTCCCAAATTCCCCAAATTATTGTTGGATAAGGCCACTTTAGCGCTCATGCATAGTTACTGTTTACCATAAAACATGTTCTTAGGCCAGATATAATCCAATTTAAACTTGTATTCAAAATAATATAAGTTATTACAAAGGTATATAATATATTGGACGTTTTTTTTTCTCATTTCTTCTTTATATTATTAACTTCTTTCGTTCAGAATCGTTTTATAGAAGAAATGATTTATAGTTTCTTTAAAATTTAATACACCCATCAAGAGCTTCACACTCGAGATGCGAAGAATATTCCTCGTCGATAATGTCCGGCTTTTTTTGATACTTCATTAGTAAAAATATAAAAATAATATCTAATATATATATATATTGCTATTTAATGTTTTTTTTTTTAACAATTTGTTATATGTATACGTTAGACACATGTTTTATTTATTTCTATCTTAAACTCTCCAATAACTTAATTTGTATCAGTCACATCGGGGAAAATAACTTTCAGAACTCAAAATCATTTATTTAATTAATTTTTCGTGCAAACTGGTCGTTATTTTGTAGGTACTTGTTTCGAGAAGAATTAGTTCAGAAAAATCTCTTTTCACGTGAGCAATTTGAGGTAAGTATTTTTTAGATAAATGCTGGAATTTTTCCGTATTTTGATATTTAACGTTCTTATAATATATCAGAAAATGATACAACTGAATTTGAGGAGAATGTAAGTATAACTGATCATAAATAAGAGTAAGCCTCCTCTGTATGAGTCCTATGTTAAGGCGATACAATAGTATTTATTTCGAATTCAATTTTGAAAATGAATTTAGATTTTGGTGTTTTTTTATTAAGATTAAGGATAAATAACTGTTATGTATAAAAATGCAATGATGTTATCTTATAATATTACTGTTTTTATTGTACTATTTTTGCTTACCATTTAAGTACATTCTGCCCATTAAATTAAATATTATTTTCTGTGTGTGTGTGTGTGTGTGTGTGTGTGTGTGTGCGGATGCGTATTGTAAAATTTTGAGTGTAATATAAAATTAATAAATATTGTTAAGTATTATAAATTTAATTATTGAACTGGTGAATTTTCCATATGGGCTACTGTATGTGTGTGTTTTATTTCAACAGGTAACTCGGGGAAAGTTAGTTTCTCGGTGAATAGAGTTTTTTTTTGTTTTTGATTGGATAAGCCGTATATTAAATTTAAACGCGTAATCCCCGAACGAGTTCCAATTGCATTATGCGTTTGAATTAGATCCGGCGGCTGACGAGGAGGAGCCGTGTTCTATTATAATGAAATTCGATTATCAATACCAATAGACGCGAATCTTCTCTGTGGACGGTCGACACTTGTTGTTAGAGCACATACACACACACACACACACACACACAATGAAAAGTGGATGATGTTGTAGTGTTTTGTGAATGTGTAATCAAGTTTAATGCGATGTATCAATACAGTGAGTAAGGACTCGACAATATATTACTATTATTATTATGTTTAGTTAT
Organism: Stegophylla sp. TES_Ste_2020; assembly: GCA_025469315.1. Taxonomy (NCBI): domain Eukaryota; kingdom Metazoa; phylum Arthropoda; class Insecta; order Hemiptera; family Aphididae; genus Stegophylla; species Stegophylla sp. TES_Ste_2020. The sequence continues at coordinate 2,673 of JAIPRM010014272.1, forward strand.
TGTGTTCGAGAGCTGAAAAGTCGATTGTTCTAACAAGGACCGAACTTGATCCAACGGGACTTTACCCTGCAGGTGTACACTTTAATGACACCGATTTTATTCTGTTGCCGATCTCACGCGACTTATAATCATAATAATGTATCTAATTATACGTCTTATATTATAAAACAAATTGAAAATGTGCAGTATAAATTTCTTAAAATGGTCTATTTTTTATGTTAAATTTACCAATTTCCAGAGAATCATACAACCTACAGGCTACCCGACTAGGTATTTCACTAGGCAATTATTTAGTAAAAATGTATATCATGTTTTTATATGATTTATTAAATGGTATTATTGACTCACCCGAATGACTTTCAATTATAGCATTTAATGTATGTAAACACAGTCGAGAAAGAATTATTTGTTCCATGTTCCGTTCTCTAATAATAATTATTATAGTTCCGCATCTTTCTTCCTAGAGTTCTTTCATTAGCAAATAAAATATCTCTTTATATTGATTTTTTCTCTATGTCACGTAATGTTTTCAAAGTAAAATATATTTTTGGCCTTGGGCAAAATTTAAATTTGTTTTTGATTTTTTTTTTTACTTTACATTTATATATTTGTTATTAATTATTTTATCAATATATACATTTTTTTTTTCTCTTTTTTGTTGTTTCGTTTTGTTTATATTATGTGTTATTTTAGTTAAGTTATATTATGTAATTGTAAAATAGGTCAACTCAACGGTCTCAACCCTTTTATAATCGAGAGCAGATTGGCGATTTTTTTGAGCCAGAAAAATATGAATCAAACAGGTCACAAACCATTTTATAATCTATTTCTTACTAAGTCTTACTAAGGTTCTTACCATTTTTTTTTTATGAAAAAACAAATACTATAAATGAAAGCAAAAAACGAAGTGTTTCAATTTTTCAAATATAATATTTTGCTTAGCATTCAAGCAGCTCTTTATAAACTTATGGCATTTTTTTTTAAAACAATTATTTTTTCTTCTCTATGTAAATCATGTATTATTTTACTACTCTGTTCAATCACATTTCACGTTATATTTACCACGTTTATAATATAAAAATCTTTGAAAATTTCACACTATCCTGTCTAAGTATCCACACTTATTTTGAAACCCACCCTGCTCAGATTCCTCAGAGCCAAACTAATGTTTATGTAAAAATTTCACGTCAATCAGTCTCAGAAAATGGCGTGCACTCTATTTTGTTCAAAATATAATATATAGAGACATAATAATTATCAACCGACTGCTACCAATATTTTATCTGGTGAATAGGAGAAATAGTAATAATTCATTCGAATAACTTCTGTGTATACGCGGCGTTGTATATAAATATTATATGCACGTCGAGATTTCGTTCGGTGGTATTCTCGACGGGTGTGCGGTTAATTGCAAAAAAAAAAAAAAAAAACAGGGCCAGGGCAGGAGGTGGAGAATAAGTGTAACTGTCAGTTCGCGTTATTCCGCAGTCCGATTCGATATAATCGATAATCCCAGACGGACGAATATATTATTATTATTATTATTATTATTAATGTTATTTATTTATATTTTTACGTTTATAAATGCATACACACACACACACACTAACACTACACGTATTTTATTAGTCATATATATATATATGTATATAAATCTTATTATAATAAATGTAATATTATTTATATATTTTGTGCAGTTCAAGCGCATTGGGAAGAAGTCGGCGGCGGCTGCAAAATGATGACCGGGGACAGGAGCGCTGAAGGAATAGGAATTTTCTGACGTGGCTGCAACTGGTTTTGTTTATTTAAATTTTTTTTGCTTGAAAAATTACGAGTGTGGGGCTATCTCCGGAGACGATCGAGACCGGTAACGAAAGGCCGACTGGTTTTTTTTTTTTTTTTTTTATCCAAAACGATTTTTCGTATATTATTATACAAAATAATATTTACGCCGATACGTACTAATTACTGTAACAACAACAATTATTATTATTATCGATCTCGTGATGTTTATCGCGTTCCCTGAGGATTTTGAACGGTCGTAAACCAATCACGGGATTCGAATCTATCGCTGTCTCGAGCTAATCCGATTATTATTTTTTTTCACCGATTTTTTCACTACTTGGACTCAAAAACTGGTTGCGAACCGTATACGGAAAAGAAAACAAAAAAAAAAAAAAACTCACGTCTCTCGCCAGAGCGCTTGTGATTCGATTTTGTCGTATTAATCGAGTAATTATAATAATAAGTAGGACTAGGATTTAGTAAGTACTCCCCAAAAAAAACCAAAAAAAAAGCATTTATTAATATTTACACTAAAAATACTATAAACACTATAGGTGTTCTTTTATGCTCGGGTGGAAATCGCTCTTTGAGTGTGTTAAATATTTTGAAAAAATGATAAATCGTTTTTCAATATATCAAACTGTATAATATAATATAATACAATAATAATAAATTGTTGTAAACAACTTTCATATCAACACAAATGTGTTTTTATTAACGCTTTCAATAGTGTTTACAATTTTCTGGTAAATTTTTGTTAATGCGCCCTATGGAAACATAGATGGTTCTAGGATTTAATTTTGGGAAGGACCATAAGTCATTTCCAGAAGACGCGGAAAATATTAAATGTGAATTAATTTTTTCTAAAGGTTCAAAACAACTGCTATCCTGGCTCAATTTTTAAATTTATGTATGATAGAGTAAAAAAAAAAAAAAAGAAAATGAACTTTTATTTAACTTTTTTGAATTTTTTTTAGTATTTAACGTTTTTTTCTTCTGAAATTCCTTATAAAGATTTGTATTTTAATAAAATTTTTCGTAAATTTTATAAAAATGGGTGAACCATGTAATGGGTTAAAACGTCGATCAAAAATACCTCTTTGAAATTAAAAAATTAAAAAAATAAATAAATTTATCTTTTGAATATTAAATTAGGAATGACCTTCCCTTAAAGGAAGTGGCGTATTTATGGGGGGTGGTTCAAGGGTACTGGACCCTCCCCAGAGCTAAAAAAATTTAAATCGGGCAAACGATACGGCAATGAATTGTTTAATGATAAATATAAAAAGTATAATATAATGCACCAAAGGGGTAAGGAGGGGGGCTCCAAATTGAAAAATAATACATTCTGTGTAGACCCATCGACGCAATTAGGATAAACATTTTCTGCGGGGGGGGGGACTATAGTATTTATTTGATTGATTTAGCACTCCAAATAACATTAAGCTTATGCATAATCTGGGTCTTCGTCTCTTCGAGTGTTTCTTTTTTTTTGGGGGGGGAGGGGAGGGCTTAGCCCCTGAAACCGCTTTAATTGTGCCTATGAATAGACTCCTTATAATTTACGATCTTGATTATACAGTATACAGTAACAGTTTTAAATTTTGAATCCCACCCAGAAAAATTTGAAAATAGCCATTCTTATTGATTTTATCGTCGAGAAACTCAAAACGCGAGACTTTTCACGAGTTTTCAAACGTTCTTGATACAATAAAAAATGCGATGAGAGGACTGAAGCCTTATTGTGTTCGCGGATGCACGTTTCCGCACCGACCCGGTCACGTGTTCTGTCCCCAAACCGTCGCAGCCGGAGTGTGGCGCCTAAGGTCGGAATTTATTAGTACCGTGTTACGGCCGCGGGGCACGAGACGTGTCCCCTAGTAGGAAACGGGCGAATGCGGTGGGGGGGGGAAACACAAGATGAAAGGACACCACAAATGGAAAGAAATGTAGAGGTACTTGCGCGATATGTATACTTGCGACAGAAATGGTAATAAAAACAACAACGTGGTGTGGACGACGACAAATGACGACGATTTTCGTCGCACAATAATATGCAACAGGTAACGGGTGGTTTCGTACCGTCGATGGTTTTAACGATTTTGGTTTTTGGCTTTAATATCGATTTTTAAAAAACTATCTGTTTCCGATCATTATTATAATAGGCTTATTATAATAGCCAAAAAGTGTCTATGATTATTTTTGTCTCGGTTATTCAACCGGTTTTCGAAAACGACGTTTTCAGTTACCTCCGGTTGAAGTGTATTATAATAAGTACACGGATTGATGAAAATTTCGTTTTTTTTTTTCGAATTTTCAAAATTTTCTTGCGTCAAAATATTTCTCGTGTTATTGTCTATAATTGTTATAAAATTTGGATTAAAAAAATGATGGTTTCCGAGTATTTTTTGTCAACATTTCGGGTAGTTTATCCCACCGAAAAATGTAAGAATAGAAATATTTAAAAAATGACCTCTTTTAAGTACTAACTAGAGGAAGATCCGTTTTCAAAAAGTTACCGATCAAGACTTTTGAACAGGTATTTCCACACAAAAAAGTTTTTGCAGAAAAAATAAAAAGATAAACATCATTGTAAAAATACTAGCTTCTTCATTTCATAATATACATATAGATAAATACAATTTAGCATATTCGACAATATGAATTTTTAAAGCGTGCTTTAAATTTATTTCTGAATTAATAGAGGTTATAATAGTATAGTTAAAACGATTTTTTTTTTTTAATGCTCGTTGATAAAATTTCCATTGAGGGAGGTGTCCAGACACCCAAAACACCCCCCTTGGGTGCTCCTCTGACACGGTATTATAATACACGAAACGGTATTGCTCGTATTGCCCGTTTATAACCACCCCTTGGCCATATGTATACCTAAATGAAGCACTGAAACGGAATACGCTTAGAGTGACCTATTGAAAAGAATCGAAATATTGTATCCCTTGCTCGATCGGATCACTGATAAAGAACTCTTATCATACTTTAAAATTAATGTTATTGTTTTTGTATTATTACAATAATAATATGATAATATGAAAATTTAAAGTGGTACCGACCGAATAAGAAAAATAATTGTATTTTTCTCAAAATGGTCACCCTCAGCGTATTCCATTTGATTGCTTCCGTTCACTATACTTAACAGTATACGGTGTGGCACCTGTATATAATATATTCTTTACTCTATGGTGCATAAATAACCGCGTGTTTTGTGTACAGATGGTACACGAAAGCCGCGCACGTTGCGACTGACGCGGACGTCACTCGTCGGGACCGAGCACGGATATACGTGTATTTACAAGCATAAATCATGTATCTGTGTATACATATATACTTATACAATGATATTATATTATTATAATCTGTTGCACGCGAGCTCTTGTTTGCGCGCGTGCGAATCATCACGTTTTCCGTGTAGCCGGGCGACGGCGATTGTACAATTTGTTTCGATGAAAAGCAGCACGTGGAATGGAAAGACACGCGCGACGCTGATGTGACAGCACGACCACGCGATATGAACGTCCTACGAGTATTATTATTTTTATTATTATTATTATTATTGTTGGCACATTATAATATGTACCAGTGGCGGCGCAACCTAGGGGAGTGTTTTGGGTGTCTGGGGACACCCCCCTTGAACTATATTTATGGAAATTTTATTCAATTTAGCATTGAAAAAAAAAAAAGAAATCCTTTCAACTATACCAATATTATATGATAACCTCTATTAATTCAAAAATATATCATGGTCAAAATAAACAATATAATTATTAATAATGTTTCAACATTGCTCACTATTTTATGAAATAGGTATGTAACATATTATAGGTTATCAGTAGGAGTTAGAACATCCATTACAAATTATAATAATCGGCAATAATGTATTATGATGATATAGTAGAAATCAAGAAATAAGATATCTATTGCAAAAAAAATATGTATTGTTGTTTAAATTCAAATAAAATATTATCGTTATCAATCTACCAACCATCTACAATGTAGGTAGGGGAACATTTATTTTGAAATTTATGCTGAAAAATCCTTTTTATTTTTAGAGAAACTTAAAAAATGTTTTAAAAATTCATATTGTCGAATATGGGACGCTAAATTTTATTTATCTACTACGAATAACGTTAGGTATAAAAATGTTACCTCAGAAAAAAGGCAGTTAAGATTTTGTTACATGAAATTTCTATTTAATGAATGATTCTTCTAAAGTGTCCATTAACATTGACTATAATTTTATATTTAAAAAAGCCGGACATGCTTCGCACGATAGGTATTCTTCGCATGATGGGTGGGATTCTCTTGACGGGTATATTGAATTTTAAAGAAACGATAAATCATTTCTTCAATAAAACGATTCTGAACAAAGGAAGTTAATTATATAAAAAATAAATGAGAAAAAAAAATGTTCAAAATTTTTTTTTCACATTTTCAAAATTTTCTTGCGCCAATATCTTTCTTATATTATTTTCTATCTATGATCAAATTTTCATATAGTTCGGATCAAAAAATGATGGTTTCCTAGTCGTTTTTGTCAAATTTTGGGTAGGTTTTTTCAAAAAAAAGATTTGAAGAATTGAGAAATTCAAAAAAATGACCTCCTTGAAGTACCATTTAGAGGCAAATCCAGTTTCAAAAAGTTACTGATCGAAACTTTTGAACAAGTATTTCCATACAAAAAGTTGTACAAAGAAAAAAAAAATAAAATAAATATCATTGTAAAAACACTAGCTTCTTCACTACGTTCAGAATCTAAAAAAGTAAGTTAAAGTAGAGTTAAGTGTAGACAAGAAATACTTTACTTTATTTTACTTCTTTTTTTAACTCATAAATAAAGAAAACAAAAAAAAAAAGGTATTTTATTATTATTATTTTACATATTTTATTTCATACGAATACATTGTTTAGTTGTCCTATCGTTGAATGTATTAATTTTTTTTACAAGAAAGTAAGTACTATATGTTTTTTAAAAGTTTTTAATTAATTTAATTTAATTAATAATAGTTTTTAATTTAATTTTACTCTAAAAACAAAAAAAAAGGTCTTTTTTTTAAGAAAATCGACGTGAAGGGGCAACGTGAGAGTTTTGGATGTCAAATGGGGCGTTGAGTAAAAAATAGGTTGAAATCTCCGGCCTATCATCGAGCCGTCTCGCGACGACACGAAAAGCGCGCTCGCCGCTTCTGCTGCGTCACCGTCACGTCTAAGGCGACGGCGGTGCGTCCTCGTGCCGCAGCTGTCGGTGACGCACGGTGAACGTCGTGGCGGCCGGCTCGCGTATCGCCCGTCATCCATCGTCAGTCTCGAATGTGCGCGGAGTACTGGACACACACCGCCTGGCCGCCGCTAATTACACAAATAATATGCGAACACGTCATGACGTGTCGCACGGAACGCGAGCTAGTAGATGGTAAACAGAAAAAAAAAAAAATAATAAATAAATAAATAAATAAAATGTGCACTCGCGGTCGGCGGCGGCCGAGGAAATCGCGGCGTGTGTGGGAATGCGCTGCTCGCCATAATAATGTAAAAGCGATAATAAATTGGGTACGACGATATAGTTTTCGGCGGCTGCGTCGAGTGGAACTCACGACGCGGCTTCGCAACGTCAACGCGCGCGTCTTCCGTCTCCGCTCACGAGAATATATTATTATTATTATTATTATTATTGTTATTATTGTTATTAGGACCATAGGGACTTATAGCTGTAAAAAAAAAAACATTTAAAATATGCATGCATTTATGCTCTGAAAACATGCGAAAATGCTAAAATAATCTCTTATTAAGGCATTAATTTCACCGTAAAAACTTAAAATATTTTTAATAAAATTCTATTGTATTGTATATTATGAATTTTGATTTTTTTTTAAATTTTTATTCTTTAATACCTACATAATTTTATTATGATATTATGGTAGAAACCAATAAAACCAAGACAAATCTACTCAAAATAATAAGTATTATCGTTATCGATCCACCAACTATCTACTGTGTAGGTAGGTGAACACTTATTTTAAAGTTTTACCTGTATCGTATTTATGGTGAAAAATCCTTTTTAATTTTTAGAGAAACACGCTTTAAATATTCATATTGTCGAATATGCGACGCTAAATTTAATTTATTTACTGTGAATAACGTTACAAAAAAAATTTAACTCGGAAAAAAAGGCTGTTAGATTTTGCTACATGAAATTTCTATTCAATGAATTCTTGAGTAAAGTGTCCCATTAACATTGATTTATAATTTTATAATTAAATAATTGAAGGGCTCAGTGCAACAACGAGACAAGTCCATATTTTGAAATTTTTCAGGAGACATGTTTTATTTCACCAAAACTTTAAAAATTTATATTTTTATTTGAAAATTTGACAAAAGTATCTTTAA
>JAIPRM010014273.1:0-10858 GCA_025469315.1 Stegophylla sp. TES_Ste_2020
AAGGAAGTTAATAATATAAAGAATAATAATAGTCGTCATTTTCAACACATCCACCAAGAGTAGGTATTTGACCTGAAGAGCGAAAAATATCGGTAGTGCGAAGTATGTCTGGCTTTCTTGTCTATACTTTACCTTTTGCCGTTATATTTTTGGATTTTGTTATTTCCGATGTGAAATAAGCTTTGTAAGCTGATGAATAATATTTTTTAGGGTATACTAAAATATTTGAACAATGTTAAATAATTGTTTTTTTATTTGATCACAGTGTTATGCTTGTTTTATAGTTTTTACAAATATAGCAGTTCTATTTAAGTATGACTTTACTTTCAATGTTAATTTATTTAGTCCAAATAAACATAGAAGTAGGTCAAAGGGGACTAATAGGGGACTATAGACTATTGTCCAAGTATATTTTGCATTATAAGCAATTTACTTATAATGATCAACATAAATTTTAACCTTTGAGTGAAAGCAAACAGGCAATTCGGTGTGGCTTGGGAACGCTTCTCATTTTTTAGGAACTATAGTCCCCCCTCCTAATTTTTCTCACTTTAACCACTGATAAATATAGTATACATATATATACTATAAAGATAGTATTTTTTCTGAATAAAGAAGAAAATTGTGTTAGGTATTTTAAATAGGTAAGTGAAAAAAAAAGTAAAGTAAATTAGAGTAAAGTAAAGTACCTTAAGCAAAGATAAGTAAAGTATAAACAAGAAAAACAGACACACTTCGTGCTATGGCCCATTATACCAGAGTATTATTTATTCCTTGGGTTGGATACTCTTATAGTGGATATGTTGAATGTTAAAGAAACAATAAATCATTTCTCCAGAGTCCAGTTATACGATTCTGAGCAAAGTATGTTAATAATATAAAGAACAATACCTAATAATCATAATTTTCAACACACCCACCTATAGTATCTGACCTGAGGACGAAGAATATCCTTGATGCGAAGTATGTCTGGCTTTCTTGTCTATACTTTACGTACATCTTTGCTTTACTTTACTTTTTTTCATTCAATAAATGAAGAAAAAGAAAAACAGAACATTTTATTAAGAAAAAAACAATTTAAATGAAAAAGTGTTAGAAAAAAATTTGAAATTTATTTTTTCACATTTTCAAAATTTCTTTACATTAAAATATTTTTCATATTATTTCCTACCTATGTTTAAATTTTTATAAAATTTGGATTAAAAAAATAATTTCAGTTTTAGTCTTTTATGACAAATTTTGGGTAGTTTTCTCAAATTTTGAGAGACTAATTGAGAATTTCAAAAATGGCCTTCTAATGTACCATCTAGAGGCAAATCCAGTTTCCAAAAAATGCTGGTTGAAACTTTTGGACGAGTATTTCTTTACGTATCCTGAATAGTAAATTTATTTATAGAGACTACTGTGATATTACATCTTGTGACAATTTTACAGAAAAAAACTTTAAAAAACAAAAGCAAGTTAAAATATACAAAATTGAAGTAACATTTGAAAAAAATTGCATTTTAAATTTAATAAATATAGATTTTAAACTGTTTTATGAGAAAAAAAATTTGAGATTGGTTAACATTACACAGCTTCTGTAGAACAAAAATGTAATAGACATCAAAATCTTATCTCCAGTTATAAATGTTATTTTATCACATACATACGCTTACTAGAAGTGCCGGATTTTATTACTTTATTTCTGTAAGAATTAAATATATATCTGTCTATAATATAAAAACAATTTTAATATTTTTACTATAATTTCATTATTTTTAGAAGAAACTATGAAAACAGCGTACCCATTATCATAAGAATCAAAATTTTGGACAAATTAAAAATAAAAAATTAATTTTCTTGAAATATTGGAAAATTTTAGACTAAACAAAAATAAAAAAAATTAGTTGGAAGAAATCTGAAAAAAAATGTTTTTTCTAAAAATACTAAAAAACAGAAAACTATGCAAATATGAAAAAACTATCACTATTAGTCTAACTATGTAGAATGAGTATGGCATTTCTAATACTTTCATTTTATTATTTTTTAGAATTTTATATTTACTTGAAATCACATTATTCTATATATACAATCAAATGTAATTTTGTGAACTAACAAATAACTCATAATTACTGGTAGTTGGTAGAAATGTAAAATACAACTTAGCACCATGAAAAAGTAATTATTTTAATTAATTGTACATACAACTATAAAACACTCAATTTGAAGTCATAAATTTACTGTAATTTTTAAGAAAAAAGCTGGACATACTTCGCACAACGGATATTCATCGCTCTACAGGTCAGGTACTCTTGAAAGGTGTGAATCATTTTAAAAAAACGATAAATTATTTTTTTAATAAGACGATTCTGAATAAAAGAAGTTAATAGTATAAAGAACAATAATACGCGTTATTTTCAACACACTCACCAAGAGTATCTGAGTGAAGAATATCCATGGCGCGAAGTATGTCCGGCTTCTTGTCTATACTTAACTTTACTTTTTTTTTTCTAAAAAATAAAGGAAAAAAAATCAAATGAAAAAATTATGTTGGAAAAGTGTTTGAATTTTTCACATTTTCAAAATTTTCTTGCGCCAAAATGTTTCTCATAATATTGTTTACTTATGTTTAAATTTTCATAAAGTTCGGATCAAAAAATGATGGTATCCGAGTCTTTTTTGTCAAATTTTGGGTAGTTTTTTCTATATATATAAAAAAAAAAAAATGAAGAATTGAGAAATTCGACTTCTCTAAAGTATCTACTAGAAGCAAATCTGGTTTAAAAAAGTTGCTGATCGAAGCTTTTAGAGAAGTATATCAATACAAAAAAAGTGTTTACAGAAAAATAAATAAATAAATATCATTATAAAAATACTAACTTCTTCACTTTGTTCAGAATCTAAAAATTATAAATATTTTATACATAATAGGTACATTGCACAAAAATAATATATAAAATTTATAAAAATAAATTTCTAAAATCAATATAACATTGTTTCTTTTTTGTATTTTATTAATTGAAGTATTCACCTAATATTGCTATAATATGCAGAAACAGATAAGCTTAATGAAAATATTAAATTTACAATCAAATATTAATTTATACCTTAGAAGTTGTATTACATTTATTCTAGGATTTTATTGTTTAAAAAAAATCAATATTTTCATAGAAATTTTGATTTTTATTATTTATTTCAGTTACAATGTAATATAAGTAAAAAAACTCATATACATAAATACATGCTTAAATTTACAATAATATACTTAATCTAATTTAAGTTTAAAAAAAATTTGTGAATACAAATGGTGTCTAAAATAGCAATGTTTAATAAATGTATAAATGTTAATATATGATAATATAACATTTAATTGCTTTTTCTTTTTCAGTTCTCCCCATTATACTCCATTTTATTCAATAAAACACAAATATGAACTTAATTTCTTTTGTTAAAAATTATTAGCTTTTTCTTATCGCTATACAGTTTATATCAACACCAGCTTTAGTGATAGTATGGCATTTCAAGTCGTAAAAACTTGCTTTGCATTTTGCAACCTCAATGTCATCAGGATTTTTATTCAGTGTTACCGTCATTACATAATCATCACTGTTGATAAATTCTTTTAATTTTGAATCAAATACTTCCCAAAAGTCAGTTGGTAAACATTTGAACTCATTAACACTATCATCTTCAAATGTAAAGTGCTGAACATTTGCATTAAATTCTCTATCTTTTTTCAATTTTTGAATTTCAAAGCGTATTGTAATATTATGAGGTTCAAGTTCTAAAGCTTTTTCAAGCTTTACTTTTGCCAATGAAAAACTTTTAAGAAGGCGTAGAGTTTTACCCCAATTAAAATATAATTTTGTATTGATTTTAGAAAATCTATAAGAATACTTCATTGCATCTAAACACACACAACATACTTTATTAAAAGCACAAATTTTTAAATAGCACACACTTAAATTTGTATATAATTTATTCAAATATTTCATTATATTTATTTCTTGTTGTTCATTGCTGGACCCAGTAATGTGCAAAATATCTACAGCATTCCGATATTTATTAATAGCTTTCTGAAAGTTTTGAAGTTTAAACAGTTCATTGCCTTCTGCATTCAATTTTATAACTTCATGAAAATGTTTTTCAAATCTTTCAGGATCGCAAATCTCCTTATCAAAATTTAAGCAATTTTCTGGGGATAAATACTTAACAAGATGGACATCAAATATAACAGTGGCATTTGGTGGTATACGAGGAGGACAACCCAACTGTTTGTAAGCTAGTTCAGGTTTTATAATAAATCGTGCGTGTTCATCGTGCATCATGGTTCTTATACCAATATCTAATCCTGGAATAAGGTCACCTTCGCCTAAAGTAAAACGTTTAGGCAGTCTACTTTGAATATATGTAACATCGAATGGTTCCGGCATGTCAAAAATGTATGCAATATAATGTAGTAGAACAGTATAATTTTTTGGAACGACTTGACCAATTCCTAAATTAAAAAAAAAAAGTTGATTAAATAAAAATATATATATAATTAAAAGCAGGGTTATCAACCTGATACCAAAGAAAATCCCCAAAAATTCACTAATCCCAAAATCAATCAATAATAAAAAAAAAAAAAAAACCTTAATTAAAAATATAGTCCAAAATAAATACTTGTCAACACCTAAATCAAATACTGAATACCAGCACAATATTGTACAAGGATTTATAGAACAAATTTTAGTTTTTAAACATTTTTCAATGATACTGACTGAAAACTAATTTAGAACAATGAATGTGTTTAAGCTTAACAATAAATTACATTATTCTAATATCTAGTTTGAAAATTTTAAATCATGTAATTAGTCCAATTATAAGGATGTTAAACAACACACTTATACCTACAGCCAATAATTTATGGACATAAAATATATACTTCTTAAATTATAAAGTTGATGAGATTATTATGAAACAGTCGTAAGTTCGGAAACAATAAAAATCCACAAATTTAATTAAAAAAATAAATGCTAAATTGCAAAAAAAATAATAGTGATAAATTATGTAATTTAGATGCAAAAATGAGAATAAATGTTATTTTCGAAAACTCAATAAACTAATACAATTTTGTTTCAAGTCACCTTTACCTAAAATAGAAAAAAAATATGAAACTCAGTATTCGTTACTAGAAACTATTGATAGGTACTTAAAGCCAAAAATAATATATTGCAGGTTCAAAACCCTGGTAAAGTATATTTTATTAAATACAATTTTTGAAAGATATCTCTACTTTTCATTAGATAATTAATACAAAGTCTTAATAAATTGTAACAATAAGATTATATTTTTATTTTATTTAAGCTTAAGTATATGTTCCAGTGCTATGCAAAAAATTTTCTAAACTTTTTCAAAAAAACTGAAAAAGTGAGTGTACTTATATGTAAGATACTAATAGTATACTACTATTAATATGATAAATTAATACTATTAATATGATTATCACTTATTGAACACATATCATGTATTAAATTAGACATTATTGATCAAAATATTAAAATTAAATTTTCATAATTAGTAATTATTGAAGTAAACAGCAAATTCTTAAAAACGGCCCTGTGCGTTATTGAAAAAATAATCTATCATTTCTTTAAAATTCAACACACCTACCAAGAGTATCTGACTAGGGGAGTGAAGAATATCAGCTGTGGTGCAAAATATGTTTGGCTTTTTTTATTTTATATTGTTTATGATCAAGAAGTTTACTTAGAAATCTTATTGCACCTAACTATATAGATTTAAAAATCACATATAATTTAGTATTTTTTTTATTATTTTTATTACTATTTCTTAGTAGTTTATCCTAGCAAGATAAAAAACTATTGAGGTAACGAGTAAAAGTAAAATAAACATTTTAATGTACATACATTTTTTTAAACACATTTTTAGCAAACAAAATATTTAGAGAAAAATACAATTGACTTTCAAAACAAATCTTAATGTACTAACCAGAATGCAATTTTATTTTGATGACTTGGCCATTGCCCAAAATGTCTTCATACACTTGGTCTTTCAAAAGATGATTGTAGCTGGGCTCTGTATTGTCATCATCTCCAACCAGGTCATAATTATTGTACTCTTCCAATTCTTCTACATTGTAAGCCGATTTCCAAGAATCTTCAGAGGGTTCTGCATAATCCACCGAAAAACAGTATCCATCAGTATCATCTTGGTTAGAAATTAATTCTTCGGATGCCTTCTTCAGAACAGATTCAACTTCAGTTGGTAGCTCATTGCAGTCATTATCAACGGACATGGTAGATTGAAAATGCGTGAAGTGAATAAATATGACTTCAACAGAACATTAATATCATTAGTAGCAGACAGCAGTCTATTGTGTTGTTTTTTATGCTTAGAAATCGACATTATATGCATTTAAGTGTAGCACTGTAATGATTTAAAAATTTGAAATTTGAAATTGAACTTTGGACTAAAATGAATTTTGTATATTAATGTATATTTGAAGAATTGGGCATATTTTGCCATACATATAATTTTTATATTTTCAGTGCCGCAAAAACCAAGTGTATTGAGTGTGTGTAACACACGGGCCCAGAGCCAAACAAAAGCCAAGGACCCACTCAAATCACTTACACAAATTTTTTTTTTGAAAATAATACATTTTTAAGAAAATTGATTAATTTAGATTTTCGTAAATTTTCGTTTAAATTTCCCACTACACATACTTACATAATATTTTTTTAATCAGTTATTACTTACGTACTTATAATTAAATAAATACCTAATAACTATTTCCATTAAAATTAAAAATTAACTCAAAAACAAAAACGTTCGCACAGGATATGCAGGGTTTGCGCTAACACAAACTACAAACCCCTGCTTGTTTTAGGGATCACATGAATAAAGTCTCAGTTCATAATTTCAACAGGTGATAATATAATACCTATAAATCACAAAAATTCTATATCATATGTATAAGTGAATCATCAATGGCATTTTTTTTTTTTAATTCCTATTCGATTGTTATTGTATTAAATAAATCAAATGAACTTTCAAAAAGGAAAGAACAGCGAATGATTAACAAAAGAAAAATGCACCATCTAATAGATATTACATTATGTTTGTCAAAGAATGGGAAATCCTTAGGAGGTAACTAGTAGCATAATTAGGATAAAAAATGTAGAGGGCCAAAATGTTAATATATTGATTTAGCCTCCCCCCATCAAAGTAAAGTAAATTAACTGTTTTGTTATAACTGAAACTATGGCTGGTATTAGTAGCCCAATAGTTATCACACACGAGCCCAATCAAATCTAGTTGCGACACTACATATTTTAAATAAAATTATTTCATCTCTTCATTTATGAATTAATTACAATTTTTAAATTCTGAGTGGAAAGAAGAAGCTAGCGTTTTTACAACAATGTTAATTTTTTTGGACCATATTTATCCAATTTTTACATGATTAAAAAAAAGCCACAGTTGGTACAGAATATTATAAAGATACCTAATTGTAAAGTAAAGCTTTAAAATATTATTCGCTACAAGTAGTTACTAATTATTAAAAGAAAATTACATCTAAAAAGTTGGACATATTTAGCACCAAGGGTATTGTTCACTCCTCGGGTGAGATTTTAAGGGTACGTTAAATTTTTAAGAAACAATAAATCATTTTTTCAATAAAACAATTTTAAGTGGGGCTTCAGTTTATAAAAGAAAATTTAACTTAAAAATTATGAAGCCAATTAATATCCCAATAAAAATTGTTGACCATAGCTAGTTTTCAAACTATTAACTGAGAAGGAACAGGAAAAAAAATTTTGATGAAAAAAGTGTTAGAAATAAATTTCCAAATTTTTTTGCAGCATAACATTTCTCATAATTATTGTCTATCTATATTTAAATTTTCATGTTTGGATTAGAAACAGATCAGTTTTTAAGGCGTTTTGGTCAATTTTTCCAAAAATTTGAAAAAACTATTAACAATTCCGAAAAATGACCTCATAAAAATATCATCTAGAAGCCAATTGTGACAGAAAAGTTGCTGATTGAAACTTTTAGATAAGTCTTTACTCTTTCTATACAAAAGTTACGACTAGCTTCTTCGAACCACTTATAATCTAAAATTACTTCTGAAGTATCTTATTTTCGCATTTAACGGTCATTATGTCAACTAGATTGAAAAATGTATTGTAACTCCCAAAACAGTATTGAAACATATAAGTAGTTGAAATACAAAACTATTAATTCGTTATTAAAAATGGTAAGTTAACATTTTTTTATTTTGTTGGGTTTTATTATTGAATTCAACACAGTAGGCTAAGTATATATTATATTAACCCTGCATTTTTAGTGCATATTATAATTCTGGTCCCTAGTCATGATAAGTAACCTAAAACGTACCTCTCTACTTAAATGGATTTTCCAATTAGTGAACGATAGCGAGCTTCAAAAAAATGTATTCTTAATTTTGCCTTGACCTGAACCTTTAATAGTGCATATGTTTTTATAATTCTATACTCTTAAGTATAAACAAGTACACTATAAAAAAAAAAATTAGCTCACATGCTCTTCAGCATTTCGGACAATATTGGAGGCACAGATAACATCATCTATCTATTCTATCTATACTATATAAAAAATTTATCCTCTATATAGTAAAAAAGTATTATCCTCTATATAGTAAAAAAGTATTATGTAGAGTCCTTGGCCGAACGCTCGGATTTCTTTCGTTTTTATTCCCCGCGCCTTTGTGGTCGGCGTTTGTCACGCGCCGGGGTAGGTTTTCCATTTAGGAACTATTTTCGAGACCGTTTTCGATTTTTCCGCCCCCCGTTTTCCCGATTCGATCGGATGAAGACCGAAATTCCAGGGATGCAATTAGTAACCGACATGATACGCGTGCGTGCGAGCTCCTGTTATCGTCTTTGCGGCGTCTTCTCCCACGCCGGTCTCAAGTTCCACCTTCTCATTCGCTTTGTCTGATAATAGATTAGTACATAGATCAGTAAATATTTTTCATATTTTTTTAAAAGAAAATATTGTGCACAGTTAAAACAAAAATTGTATTATACACATTCATTGAAAAAAAGTAAAGTAAAGTGAAGCAAAATAAAGTAAAGACTAGAAAGTCGAACATGTTTCTCACCATGGATATTCTTCGATCTTCAGGTCAGATATTCTTGGTGGGTGTGCGGAATTTTAAATAAATGATAGATCATTTCTTCAATAAGACGATTCTGAATGAAGGAAGTTAATAATATAAAAAACAATATAATAATCGTCATTTTCAACACACCCACCAAAAGCATCTGACCCGAAGAGCAAAGAATATTCGTGGAGTGAAATATGTCCGGCTTTCTTGTTTATACTTTACTTTAATTTTTAGATTCTGAATGAAGTGAAGAAGCTTATGTTTTTACAATGATGTTTATTTAATTTACTTAATTTTATGCATACAATTTAATCTATGCTTATGGTGCATACAACAATTTATCCATTTATTTTTTTTTCTTCTTCTGTTAACACTTTTTCCTATAGAAATACTTGTCCAAAAGTTTCGATTAATAACTTTATAGATTCAAAATCACACCCAGATGACACTTTTAAAAGGTCATTTTTCAAATTTCTCAATACTTTTTTCGAAAACGCGGAAAAACTGTAAAAAAATTGATAAAAAAACCAAAATATACAATTACCGGATATTCCGTAAAATTGAAAATTGCTTTTTTAATATAACAATGAAGCTAGGGACTTGAAATATTCACGAACTACTAAAAATAGTCACGAAAACATTTCATAGAAATTTCAAAAAGATTTAATTAATTTTGAGTGAAGTACAGATTTTGAAAATTTTGGAAATTTTTCATTTTTTATTAGTTTTTATGTAAAAAAATTTTTCATTTTTGATATTAAGACTTGAAAATATAATATGATCTCACTGACATATATGTCTAATTAACATAAAAAAATCTCGAAAATCGTAAGTCAAATTTTTTCTCTATAACTGTTTGAAGTTAGAATTTTGACGAAATTTGTTAGTTTTACTTCAAATTACACACATTAACGTACATAAAAGAAAATTAGTCGGACCGATTTTTTTAAAACTTGGTGCCTAGATAAAGAATATAAATGCAAATATTTTAGTACAATACAATTCTGAGCGAACAAAAAATTATACATTTTACAAGGGTTTTACTGAAAAAAAATCGAAGAAAGTATGGACAAAGGTAGGTAATGTTTTTTGCTTATCTTATCTTATGTATTTTGTGTTGCTTTATATACGATATACTCCATATACTCCGCATCACTAAAAACCCCACCAGTCCGTCACCAATTGAATTCCTCATCGCGGAACTATTTTTCCCCATCATTAATATATAATTGTTCTTATTACTTATAGACTTGTATTTTTAATTCGTGTTTACATATTTATTAATAAATAATTACATACCATTCAGTGTATATAATAATATTATAATATTCATCAAGAAAATTCATTATTTTATTTACTTATTATCGACCCTTGATGATGCTCATATTTAGGCATATAATATATATAATTTAGGCACATATAAAACGTCACGTCATCACACTAATGATTTACTTATTTCACTCACTCTGTACAACATTTTTAAAGCGCTTGTCGTGTTATTGTAGGAGGTAGTTTGGTCTTATGGTGGAGCATGCGCGAAAATGTACACCTTTTAGATTCTGAACGTTAGTGAAGAAGCTTATGTTTTTACAATGATGTTTATTTTTTTTTCTTCTCTGTAAACACTTTTTCGTATAGAACCACTGGTCCAAAAGTTTCGATCAGTAACTTTATAGATCCAAAATCGGATCTAGTTGGTACTTTTGAGAGGTCATT
>JAIPRM010014274.1:0-10857 GCA_025469315.1 Stegophylla sp. TES_Ste_2020
GCACCGCGCGCATACAAAACACACCGCTACTTGTTTGGGATACACCTACTGATAAGCGCCGCCGCCGCCGTGCCAATTTATCTGGCAACGACTGTAATCTCGTTCAGAATCGTCTTATTGAAGAAATAATTTATCGTTTCTTTAAAATTCAATACACCCATCAAAGAATCCCACCCGTCGTGCGAAGAACACCTATCGTGCGAAGTATGTCCCGCTTTTTTTTTCTCTTTCCGTGAACACTTTTTCGTATAGAAATACTTGTCCAAAAGTTTCGATCAATATTTCTATAGATCTGAAATCATACCCAAATGGAACTTAAAGAGGTCATTTTTCAAATTTCTCAATATTTTTTTCAGAAATGCGAAGTGTGTGTTGAAAAATTGACATGAAACGTAAAAATACGCTATATTGCAATTTTCATAAAATTTAAAATTGTTTTTTAACATAACTTCGAAAATAATTTAGCTAGAAACTTGAACTTTCACCAACTACTATAAACTGTCACGAAAGTATTTTAAAAAAATTTCAAAAACATTTGATCAATTCCAAATTATGTATGCTGTAAGTTTGCTACAGCTACATATATAATATTAGTATCAATATTCTTCGAGGTCAGAAACGTTGGGAAACACTGTTCTAAGCTCCCCAATTCAATACGACATTATCCGGAACACTGTACAATATTTTAAAACACAAATTTTTATTTATAAATATATATTCATATTATTCGAATGAGATCCATCACTATTGTTAAACTTAAAAAGAAAAAAAATTATACTTGAAATGATCAATTATTAATTGCATAATGTATACAAAATATATTTACTGCTTACTTCACTCGAAAAGAAGAATTTTATCACTTTTAAGGACATTTGAATATGTGTCCTTACATCAATATACTTACAGCTCTATCAAAATGGAAAAACCTTTTTTTTTTTTTTCTGTACTTAGCTCAGTGATGATGTAAGCATTCAATTATTATGAAGAATAACATTTTCAGAGTCCTGCGAAATGTCGTATCCTTACCCCTACTGAATCGTGTGCGTTTCGGGAGCTTGGAAATTCCACTGTGGAGAACATCGTATAACGAGGAGACTAAAGTGGTGGTGGTGGTGGTGGTGATGACTGTATGCCGAAAATCGGGTTTTTCCGACCAAAGTTTGAATTACATCGACAGAGACGCGTAGCAAAGAAGGCGCCACGATATCGTTATTATTGTTATTATTATTATTATTATTATTGTTGTTGTTATTATCATCATCGATGTGGTATACGGTTTGCTACTGTAGAGATATCGTTATTATTATATACGTTACAACAAGCGAACGTCGAGCGTCAAGCGTGCGCACACACTAATCTTGTCTAACGCATTTTACCAATTTCGTGTAAAATACAAAATTAATAAAAATGAATTCAACAAAACGACCACGTAAACAAAAAAGTGGTTTCGATATTTTGATATCCGACAACTGCGGTCCAAGGCGAACACGGACAAATCGCCGTCGCCGTTTCGCCGTCGCCACTTTGCCGTAAAACCATTTCGCCGTCGCCGTTTCGACGTGAGGCCAATTCGCCGTTAAAAAAAATTAGTTATAACATTTTAAAATTATGTTTACAATACACATTTTTCAATATTCAATAATGGTAAACAATTTTAATTTTTTACCAATAATATTTAATTATAATAAAAAGATAATTTCAAAGATATATTCTGAGAAATTCCTCGCAAAAATGATGTTAAACTAAGGTTATTGTAGTTACTCATAATTTTAATTATTCTTTTATCGACGTCTAAAAATTTTTTTAATTTTTTTGATGGACTTCTCCTCGCTTTTAATTGTGCGTAGTATGTATAACGGCCAGATTGGATTTTACGCAGACTTGAAATAAACGCTTAACCCACTGATTTTGGCGAAATGGTTTTACGGCGAAATGGCGACGGCGAAACGGTGACGGCGATTTGTCCTAGATCGGATCCAAGGATGAGGACCTATAGTCAACCTACTGACACTAATGAGTAGAGTACGGATTTTGAAGGCATTTTCTTTTTTTTTCTATTTCTCTAAAACGAAGGTATTAATACGATTTAGACTACTTACAATAAAATTCACCACATTTTATTTTGATTTTTTTATGTTTTAAAATATCCAAAATATTTTGGGTACTTTTTTTTATTGTTTTTAAGTTACATTTTTTTCAAAATTTGTACTAAATAAATGTATGTATACGAAAGTGTAATATTAATTTATATATTAAATGTTCCACTGTCATGGAATATGGCAATAACTAAATTTTTTTGGTAAGTGTTCAAAATATGCTTTGTAATTTAAATCGATACAGAATTAAGTTTTAACATATGATTAAAGGAAAGTAAAGTAAAGTAAAGTATAAACAAGAAAACTGGATGTAATTCGCCCATCGGTGATTTTTCCCGATCGTGAATACAATTCAATTAATAATACTTCAGGTAAGGTTTTATTTTTCCCATTTCATGAGCGCAATTTTTTCTACTTCTTTAAATTTTATTTGTATAAGGAATAAAGACAAACTTAGGATAGCTTTTTAATAAAATTCTGTAATACGAGTACCTACTAGCTGAATAACCCAGCTTCGTCCGTGTGTAAAATATTAGTTTTCACATTCTTATTTTTTAATATTTGCTATATTAGAACGAGCAAACTTCTCTCTGTCCTCCATCTCTCTTTGTCTTTCACTTTCTATATTGTTTTTTCCTCACTTCCTTCCACCAATTCTCTGTCTATATTAGTTCTCGAGAATATATAAAAGGACTCAGTGAGAGACAAAAAGATAGTTTTTTATATTATTATGTTACATGTAAACGTTGCCTTTAGACCAGTGTTTACAAAAGTACGTGCCGCGCAAAATATGATTTAATCATAGATGAAAATATGTAATTGAATTATTATTATTATTAGACAGTATATCACAAAAAAAAGGAATTATAGAAAAGTTGAAATTTTATTAACAATTTTCTTTTTCCTTAAATGGCATTTAATTCATATTTGTCTATACAAAATTTAGGAAACAAAGTGATCATTTTGATACAAAATTCCTTCCCAAGATTACACCATTGAGTGAACTTGTATATTATTAGAACTTATGACTACAAATCACCAATGTCTTGGGATGAAAACAAATTTCCAACATTTTGAAATTTTAAAAACTACCGTGAAAATATTATTATTATTTGTTAATACTAATATAAGGAATTCATTAAATAATTTTAAGGAATATTATTTCAAATATATATTGTAAAATGGCTAAAATTAATTGTGGGAAATAATTTTATATCTACTCCAAATTATACTACTTCTTATATTTATTAGCATACATCTCTTATATTAATGAAAACTAAAGAAAATATAGCAAAAATAATAATAAATTTTATTCTTAAATAAAAAAGAAAAACGATAATAACAACCTAATTTAATTTAACTGTTTACTTTTTAATAATATTATAAAATATACTATAGGCAAGATTAATTTCATATGAATAAGTGAACGCCATTCGTACGTTATTATAAAAATACAATATATTTTAATACATAATACAGTGAAACCTCCCTTAACGAACACCTATAAATAGCTATCACCTCCGAATAGCAGATGTTTTTATAGAAACTGGCACATTTTCATCACTTTTATATAAGAAAACCCCTAAATATCGAGTACTCTAAATAATAGATACGTTTATGACAATTTAATTAATTGATTTTGTTAATTTTTATTATAAATATAGAATATTATTCGTGGAATGCCTTAATAAATATCTAATCTAATACACTAAATTACTATGCAATGAGGTCTTAAACAAGTTAAAGTAATTGATTTTTTCAATAAATGTTAATTTTATTTACATTTTGATTAATTTTTATGTACAATATAATACATAATATAAATATACATAATATCTACATTATTATTATACGTATTACATTAAAATATGTTGTATATATTACTACGTGATTATTAATTTCTCCGATATTTATCGAAAATTTTTTCCCCTCTAAATAGCGAACACCTCTAAATAACGAAAAAAATTACGGCTCTCGACAGTGTTCGGTATTTACAGGTTTCACTGTTTAGGTAACATATTTTATATGAAATACCCATCTAATTTTATAAGTTTGCAATAGGTTTATTCCAAGTATGTTCAAAAACGATGTTGGCGACACTGTAAAATGTGAGGCCTTCTATGTAAACTATAGGGTAGTTAGTACGCTTTTACTTACCCGGTCATACCCTTTTAATTTTAATGTATCTTAATTTAATATTTAATACATGTTTAACTATTTTTATTATTATTATTTGACAAATAACAATAAAAATAATATTTATTTGTTTAGTTAAATATGATAAAAACCATGTTACCAAATATATATTAAATTTGTTGTAACCTTATGCTTTTGGGGAGCTCAGAAACGCGCCATTGATCATAGAATAACGAGGACACTCGATAGCCGATCAATGGCGGTTCGCTTACGATATAGAAAGCTTAAAATTATATTTTTGAACTTTGTTTGTAAAAATCGTTTAGAATTCTATCACGGTCAATGGAGCTAACTTGACGCGTGTCTGAAATCGGGCGCTATACAGCGAGTGACATTCGTCTGAGAGAGCGACGTCACGGACAAGGCTGTTGACGAGGGACGGTTCCCACAAACCCCAAATAAATACATTAGATTCTGAACAAAATGAAGAAGCTTGTGTTTTTACGTTTTTATGTTTATTTTATTTTTCCGTGAACACTTTTTTTGTATAGAAATATTTGTCCAAAAGTCTCGATCTGCAACTTTTTGAAACCGAATTTGCCTCTGGTTGGTACTTTAAAGAAGTCATTTTTTGAATTTCTCAATTTTTCATATTTTTATTTTTTGAATAATTATCCAAAAAGAAAATTTAAACATAGATAGATAATAATATGTGAAATATTTTGGCGAAAGAAAATTTTGAAAACGTGAAGAAACTTTTTTGACATTTTTCCAACACTCTTTTTTTTCTCATTAATTTTTTTCCTTTTTTTTTATTTATTAGATAGAAAAAAGTAAAGTAAAGTATAGACATGAAAGTCAAACATACTTCGTACCATGGATATTCTTCGCTCTTCGGGTCAAATACTCTTGTGAGTGTGTTGAAAATGACGACTATTATTGTTCTTTATATTAATAACTTCCTTCGTTCAGACTCGTCTTATTGAAATTCTACACACCTAGGAATAAAATCTGACCCGGGGAGCGAAAAATATCCTTAGTGCAAAATATGTCCGACTTTCTTGTTTATTTTTTTTTTTGTTTTGTTTTGTTTATCCGATATAATGATAGTGAAATCATAGATAAAACCGACGTCCTCGACCGTATTGAGTCACGCTTAAAATATAACCGCAAATCCTAATGGACCGCGAGTGATGCGAGACAATGATGCGATTGTCCGTTTGTTTACGATGTCATTAAGCCCACGCGCGCGCATTATCCGTTCTGCGTCTGTCCTACTGGTCTGTCCCCCGGACCAGGGAGAACTTAGAGCTATACGCGATATTGTTGTAATACTCCTTCGAGCGACGGAAGTCGGGCGTAAACCGACTGAGAGGAGAAGTCGATGGCGACGAGTGGTGGTCCCGGGTCGAATCGAATATATTATTAGTATTATTATTATGTATTATCAGTGGCGGTTTTTGGCGATCGCCGAAAATCGACGCGTGCAGTTCTCTCGAGTCGGCTGGACCCGAGCCAGAGCCACAGATCCACACACACATACACACGCACACACACACACACACACTGACACACACAGACAAATATACACTCATACACACACCACACACTCACACAAATACAAATACATATATACTGACACACACACACAGACACTCGTGCTCACAGGGCGTTTGGCAAACGATTCGCACGAGTTAAATGGGTTAAGTTGTGTCGCGTTCAATGGCATTGGCACTCGGGGGCGCCGGGGAAACGCGTGCGCCTAATGATGCCCGCGCGCGTTTTATCTCGTACATAGAATCTTCACGACACGCAGACCTACAATAACAATGATTATTATACACGTTTCGCCGATGTGTATGTTATTATTGTAATTATAATACGATATCGTCGAACGCCGGGCGATCAGCGGCGCTCGAGTCCGTGTACAGTAACAACTGCGGCGACGGGGCGACGGTTGCGCGGCGAGAATGCGAGCGGTGTAAACGTTACTCGCACCGAAACTTTGTTCGAATTAAGTGTTTTTACTGATTTATAACGCTTAACAAAATACAGTCCATATATACTATACGAGTACTATGTTTTACCTTCGACGAGATTTATTGCTCACGGTGAACGCGGCACATAGGTAAAGATTAAAAGCTCTTAGCCTGCGACGACGCTTGGGTATTTATGGTATTTTGTATCGCGTTACTCGCCTATCTATTGGGGGGGAGGAATCGATGAGATCGAAGAAAAACTTTGCTCTGCTCAAAAAAAAAAAACGAACGACTTCTTTTTCCTACAAGAGTGTCTCATCCAAATCGATTTAGAATGGAAAAATGTAATTTATAAAATGTGAAATTTTCCCGACCTCTAGGTTTTGTAATAACTGAAGGTGGAAATATTTTTTCAAAAATACTAGCCTACGCTAAACAACCGGAGTTATATACGGTTGCAACACGATTTCGAACGGTTCTTATCCACAGCACCTTTTTGAGTGACACGATTGCAACCGTTTTTACCTGATTATTTTTATGCGAAGTTGCCGTATTGGTATTAAAAAGCGTAATACGTTTGAGCTAATTATCTTTTTTCCCTATTAAAAAAAAACAACGTGATTGGGCGAGTTCCTTATAATGTGTTTTTGAGCAAGTATACAATTGTTTATACTAACCACCTCATAGAATAACTACACATATTTCGTGTTCATAGTTGTATTAAATAATATTTTCCTATTGATGAACAGTTTCTGCACATGTGTTGGCACTCGTTACTGCTCATCGAGGCCAATCCTTCGCTCATGTCATTCTACATATTTATGTTGCACTTGCTGTGCAACGCGTGAGGACATTTTGGAAAATAATGCAAAAATTAATTGGGGTGGCATATTTTTGTGTGATAACTGATAAAAAATGGTAACTGATAACTGATGAGCGTGCACTGATGAATGTGCAAGGATCGAATGGTGTTGATCCACTTCTCAGCCTAATGTCTGTATATTGCAGGTTTATTATTTTTTCATTACTTTTGAATTCATAATATTTAAGGTGTTTTACAATTTTACAACGTTACATAAAAAATCGATCGCAATCGTTACATTTTAGGATATAAAAAATAATTTTTCTTTGGTTCACTGCAAAACGTTCACAATCGTGTATCAAACATATTTTCACCATATGTACCAAAGGTATTCAGACTATTTCAACCCACTCTTCGTTTCTTCATAACATTTTGGCGATCCCTATTTCAAAAAGAGAGACCACTTTTTTCATGCTCGTTTAATTAATTCAGTCATCCTCAATATATCCACTACACACGACACATTATAAGTATAATCGTTCAGAGTCAAACTATTTTGTCGGCTGGTGGAGTATTTATGTTTTCTGTTCCTCGAACAACACTCAGTGCCCTTGGGAGCTATGACGCACAGTTTGAATACCTCTGGTATATTCCATAGTACTATAGTACCACACGTTCGCAATTATTCTCTTTTCGTTACAGTCAGTTCCTTTTTTTTCTCTCAATCCCAGACGGAGGACCTTCGATTTTTTCAAGTGAACTACATGCTTTTATTCCGGTTTGGTGTAATTTATTTATTTAAATATCCCCTACCACACATTATATTATAATGGTGAGTAACTTTTTAACTAAAATAAACAGCTCGTCGTGTCCAATAATGAAATATCAAAGGAATTCCAGGTAATTATGATCCATTATTAAAAAAAAAAAAAAAGCTATCCGGAATAGACTTTCACCGCTTCGTATCTAGAATAAAATATAAGGTGGTATATTTAAGGTACGATACAAACGCACCTTAGAAAAATCATTTTTATGATTGCTTTTGTGCGATAGTATCATATGATATTAATTTTTATACTTGAAATTAATGATAAGTCATTGCATTTAGAAAACTATTCAGAATGAAGATTGATAATTCAAATCACTAAAATAAATTATACGTGAATGTTAATATCGAATATTTTAAAATATCCCACATAATATTTAAATTGGTCTAACTCGAAATCAGCACCTGAATACAAACTGATATTGAGCTCCTATTTAATTTGCTTATAAATAAAAATTGACGTAATCGATTTTTATGATAATTTTAATACAAGTTTCACAGAACATTTCTAATCTAAACTGAGGGGCAAAACGAAACTTTTGGAACACTTATATTACCTAATAACGTGCTGACAAACAAAAAAAGTATAAATACAGCGTTGTAAGACCAATGCTTTTGTCACTTCGCTCAGACACAAAAAATATATAATCATTATTCCAAAGCGTTACTCGTAATAATGCCAATAACCGCTAAATTTAATCAATTATGACATAAAGACATAATTTTTAATCAAATTTTAATTATAACCTAGTTTAATTAATCAATACAATAGTAAATATTCTTATCATCGAGTCTTAGGTAATTAATACCATTGAGTGTGCGATTTCATTCATTTTCCCTTAGGGTATACAAGTGACCATCACTTTATTTATTTTATAAGGTTATCATATTATTTTTAATGTACTAGTTTATTATTTATATCATGTTTCATGCATTTTTAATTAAGCTAAAATATTTGATAACAGCAATTAAAAAATTCCATTACATTCATCTACATAAAACGATATACCTCCTCAAAAATCCGATAATTTAGGTCATTATTACACTCAAATATTATGTTGAAATGGATATGCCATTAAAAAAATATAGTTTATTGCATAAATTAGTTTATTATGTAAATATAAGCCGAGTGACCAATTTAAAGTAGCAATATATTGTATTTACGATGAATAATTATTTACCTAAACAATAGGTTTTCCACTAAGAACTCTTTGAAATTAATTTAAAATCTGTTTTGGAATATCATATTAATTATCATATCCCTTTAAATACGTCAAAAAGTAAAAATAATACACAAATAAGTTAAATTAATTCACACAATAAAGCACTTCAATAAATTTGTATGGTCTATTACTATTATTTTATTAAATGTTATATGAAAATATATTTAAGTAAGTTAATTTTGTCATGTAAAAATAATTAAGTACCGACTTGTAAAGTTCAAGTGTTTTCTATTTGTTTTATGTAGAGAAAAAGAGAAAAGCTATTGACTGTTTTATACTTTTCGACGTTATGAATGCAAAAAGAAAAAAAATAATAAAAATAATGGCTGCGAGATGAAAGTTCCAAGCGAAGACTAATCAGATTTTTAAATCGAAATTAAAATTGGTATATTTATTTTTAATTGCTTTCAGAGAGTTTTTAATATGCAAGTAAAAGAAACAACACAAAATATCAATGCGCGCACAATTTTAAAAATGTATTCGTTTATAAAAATGTAAATTTATACGCATATTTAAAAATAGCAGAAAAAATATTTCTCAAATTAAAAATATAAGTTATTTAAAATATTCCGGCATATTTTGTACAACTGCATACATATTTTATTACGTAATACATCTTCCTTTTAGATTCTGAACGTAGTGAAGAAGCTCATGATTTTACAATGATGTTTATTTTTTTTTCTCTTTCCGCAAACACTTTTTCGTATAGAAATACTTGTCCGAAAGTTTCAATCAGTATCTCTATACAACCGGAATCACACCCAGATGGTACTTTAGAGAGGTTATTTTTACAATTTCTCAATACTTTTTCCAAAAACGGGGAAAAACTGTCGAAAAATTGACGAAAAACGGCAAAATACGCAATTACTGAAATTTCCGTAAAACTGAAAATTACTTTTTGACATAACTTCTAAAATAATGCAGCTAGAGACTTGAAATTTTCACCAACCACTAAAAATAGCTACGAAAATATGTCATAAGAATTTGATCAATTTTGAGTTAAGTACGGAATTTGAAAATTTCAGAAATATCTCATATTTTGTTAGTTTTTATGCAGTTAAATTTTTGGTTTTTGATATTAAGACTTGAAAATTTAATATGATCTTACTATATGTCTACTTGACCTGAAAAAATCTCGAAAATCGTTATTCAAATTTTTTTTTTATAACCGTTTGAAGTTAGAATTTCAACGTAATTCGTTAGTTTTACCTAAAATCACGCACTTTAACGTACATAAAAGAAAATTGGCCAAACCGATTGTTTTGAAATTTGGTGTCTAGACAGAAAATTTCATTGCAAATATTTTGGTGCTATAAAATTTCTTACGGACAAAGAATTAAACATTTTACAAGGGTAAGACTGAAAAAAACTCGAAAGTACGGTAAGTATTTGTTATTCTTATAGTATGTATTTTTCGACACTA
Organism: Stegophylla sp. TES_Ste_2020; assembly: GCA_025469315.1. Lineage (NCBI taxonomy): Eukaryota > Metazoa > Arthropoda > Insecta > Hemiptera > Aphididae > Stegophylla > Stegophylla sp. TES_Ste_2020. Next base: position 10,486 of record JAIPRM010014274.1, read on the forward strand.
AATTTAATACGATATAAGTCGGTAATTGCGGTGTGGCCTTTGGACTGCCGCCCAAAGACATTTCTAAGAACCACAATGTCTTATCAGTTGTCACATATTACACGGACCGCCATGTATATGTATATGTATACATGTATATTGTAAATGTACATGTTGACATTATTAAATAACAGTATCTAACCTACTATTTTATATTTATATAATTTAGGTGCGCACACACTGATGCGGTTGCGGAGCGGGAGCGGTTGCGGTTGCGGGAGCGGTTGCGGTTGCGGGAGCGTACATTAATATTTAAACGCAAAATCGCATATTATGTCCACACACTGAAGCGGGAAATCGGGTGGTCCGGTAAAATATCGCAACGCGGTTTTT
>JAIPRM010014275.1:0-10857 GCA_025469315.1 Stegophylla sp. TES_Ste_2020
TTGATACTAAAATTAGAATTGAAAATACGTTTTTATAAACAAAAAAATCTGTTATTAATATTTTATAAACTAGCACATTTTATCTTGTGAAAATAGTAAAATTTTTCGATTAGGAGTTTATTGATGGGAGGGGTTTGAACCCCCCAAACCTCCCCCTTACCTACGCCTATGCGTGGATATATAACTGTCTCGTTGTAAATCCAAGTGAAAAACACATTTTAGTCAATATTATAGAATATAGATTTCAAAAATTTGGTTGTCAGAAATCAAAATGACAACACTTACTTAAAATGAAACGTATTGCTTGGAACCAATAGATTTACTATTAAACATTGTCAGTGATCTCATTGTTATTATGGACAATACCAGACGAATCGTCTGAGTTTGAACTTATAGAGATTTAGGTCAATTACACCTAATTAATTATACACCTGCAAAGTATTATATATTATACGAGTAATCCAATTAGTATTTACAATATAAACTAAGCTAATTTGTACTGTAGATTAAAACTTTGGAAATAATTGAATTATCGGTTGGAAGGAAATTTATCAAAATACGCTAATTGGTGAAAGCAAAATTCTCGATATTTAATTATAGATAATTTCATGTGACTCGATAAACTTTATTTGGCAATATATTTAAAAAACCAAAAATACAGCTCTCGTTGGTTGTTGAGTAATCTATTACATGCTTTGTAAAGATAATGTAATTAGCGTGTTTTTATATTCAATATATATATATATATATTTTAGAATGTACGTTAATTTTTTTTTTTTTGTTCATTTAGAATGTTGAGTTTGATCATTAGGTAATCAAAATTGGCTATCAATCAAGCATAGATAAACAAAGAGTTGAGATAAACTCAACATAGATCAACTATTAATTTTTGATAGAATATTTTGTTATTATAAATCCACTAAATCAAATCAAATATTGGAAATACAATAATTAATTTGTATTCCATTTTTCCTTGATATTACTGTCTTTTAATTTAGAACATAACGTTTTTTGATGATAATGTTCAAATCATTGAGCTGGATTTATTTTTTTAATTCAAAGAAACCGGGCGTCACAGTTTTCCGCCACAACAAATTTCAAATTTTATGATTTTGGGAACCGCTTATTGTAATAATTGAAATACATATATAGGTAATATTTTCTTCTTTATTATCCCGCCATTGATCGTTACGCGGCTTATTATTTCTAAATTCAAAAGACGTAAATAATTGCAACTACTCACATTTTTACATTGATTATAATTATTATATTCAAAAAATATCAAGAATAATAAAATTGATCATTGTTTTGCCCGTTTATAATTAGTATAAACGAACACACACATTTTTGGAGACTAATCAGCCCAGCACTAGGAGTCTCTTGCAAAATAACGATAATTGACTGTAGGAACTCAATTCGAACAGCAAAAAAATATTTGCTGGGTACTCAATTCCGATAACCAAAAAGTATTAGTGGGACTCAATTCAATCTGTCTGCCACAGATATCCACCACTGGTTGCTCACGCGTTTAAATCTCGTCCTGTCGAGTCGAAATGGTAAATTAAGCGATAAATAAGCCTATGAGACGGCGACTACGGTGTACGTGACACCGACGCTCTCGCATCGGACAACGGCGATCGTATCTGGTGCACTCAGGCCATATGTTACGCGCGAGTTGGCCCTCAGGAAAACGGTCGAGGAAATAAAATTAACTCAGCCAAACCGTTATTTTCCATTCCCATCCCTTCCTCCACTTCTAACTCTCCCATCGCGTTCAATCAATTATTCTGCTTCTCCGGATTGTTTTTGGGAATTTTTTTTTTGTTTTTGATAGACGCGATTCTACCTCGAAATACCGATAAGATATTGATTTGGCCGTGGTGATGGACAGAGCAGACGCATATAGTTCAATAACGATAACGGCACAACGCGAGCATTCTTGTAGCTAGTGACATCAAACCAGTTTTCAAGGGCATAGCGTTTTCCAACCCGAAGTTTTTTGTTGTTGATATATGCCCGTTTCTACCAAAAACCAAAATTGGGATCCCCGATTACGCCAAATAATAGATTTATTTTTTATTTTTTGGTTAGATTTTGTTTAGTAAATTTTAATCAGAAAAAAACAGTCTAATCAATTCTTACGTGTTGTGTTGAGATCATTTTCGGGACAAAAAAAAAAAACTGATAAGTACTACAGAAGTTGTTGTTTTGTTGTCATATTTGCGTTTGAGAAAGTTCGAGAATCAGTAACGTTCGTCGTCACAAATGGTGTCGTTAACGACGTTAACACTATTGATGTGTCTGAGGTCAGGTTTAAACTTTGACGTCAAGGGAATTTGAAACACATTGCATTGTAAGACTTACAATATGTTTTCAAACAAAAACAATTTTCCTCGAGTAGGTTCCATCGACAAAGTCATTGTTCTTATACATCATAAGCCATGCGGCTTAGTCGACTACACGCGTGGATCAAATAATTTCGAACAAAAACGATTGTTTACAATATGATGAAACTATACCAAACGACTGGTTGTCAAATTGCTATAAGTTGCGGAACTAAATGATACGAGGGATAAAAAAAAATAAATTCATGAATACATTTACAGAGTTAAAATCTCTGAAGGCGAAGTAATTGAAACACACTCATGACGATTTTTGAAACTTACAATCAAATTTCGAAGTGTATTCACTTGTTGTAAATCAATAAATTTTATTTGACATTGAACAAACTTATACTGGACTCACGACTATCTTAAATTATTATTTTTTTTTTACACTTTTATTCAATTACTCTTCTATATAGTTTTTATGACTACCTGAAATGCATACATCAATTGGTTGTAACTCATATTTGCTCACTAAATTAAGGGCTCTCTATTTTTTATCAAAAGGTAATAAGTATCTCATATTTATCCCAGTTGGACAAGATAGTCAAAATTGTTTTTTAAAATAGTAATATTTACGTTATAAAAGCAAAATTGGAAAAATTGTTACAAAAACTATTTAATAATGTAAAAATATGGACATTTTTAGAACAAAATAATTTAAGGCTATTTCCATTCAAATTCTTTTTAATAAAGTAAACATATAATTATGTAAATGAATCATTTTTTTTTTTTTTTTTAAGTTCTTATTTTATTGTATTTCTAATTAGACACATACGTTTTCTTTTTTATGATTATTTTTAATTTTAAATTAAATTTTTCAATAGAAAAATAAGCGTATTTTTCTGGTTAAATCAATGCAAAACTTTTTAGGATAACTTGAACGCTCCGCTGCAAAATTTGGTGGTTATATAACCTTTCTTGGTCCATTCAAATTTTTATTTCACCTACAATTTTTTGGTGCATTTGACATAAACCTCTGTGTACCTGAGTATAGGTACATAAAATTATTTAATATTTTTACGGGAGCAAATGTATACTGTTGTCAAAAAACAGTAAGTTACATACAAGTGAATTTTATAATTAAACGGTCGAGCCGTAAACCAATATCAGTTTAAATTCGATCGAATTCGATTATTGAAAAGTCGCGTTTGAGCAATTAAATGCATAATATAAGCTATATTGAAATAAACACAATTATAATGTGGACCAACGTTTACGGGATTTTATTTTTATTTCATCTCATTAAAAGAGTATTATAAATAATACATAATGGACTCTTCACTCATTCTATATATCCACTACTTCTTTCACAGAGAATCAATGTCGTTTCTTTGTAATTTATAGCTTTTGGACGACGGTTAAAAAATGCGCGTTTTTAAAGAAACTCTGTAAAAATAATGTCATAATGTTTTTCAGTTCATTAATAATCTGAAATCTGTTATTTTACTTTTTAAAATAAAATTTATTATTTGCGGTTGTTATACATTATGTATTAAGTCATGTTTATTACAGTGTGATAATATTAGTCTTTTAATCACATAAGCCACGGATGTGGATTTTAAATGGTGTCGTACCGGTTCGCCGACAGCGTATGTATGCAGGTTCCATGCATATAAAATTAGCTATTTTATGTAAAATGAATCTAATATATTATGAAATCATTAAGTATGAATGTAAAGATTCTAATAAAAAATAAACAAATTAGTAATTGCCAAATTTTTGGTATTTTCCCCAAATTTTGGAAAAAATATTGAGGTTTTCGAATAATGACCTCTTTAATGTACCATCTAGAGTGGAATCTTGTTTTATAATGCTGCTGATCGGAACTTTTGGGCATTTTCTACTGTGCAAAAAAGTGTTCACAGAAAAATATTAAAAATGATCATTGAAAAAACATTAGCTTCTTTTCTCCACTCAGAATTTAAAATTTAAGTGTAAGTGTTACAAAATGTTTAACCGGCGTCTTTAAAAAATTTCACTGGTAGCATAGGTCCCTCCACCATAGACGCGCCCATGTATTTGAATGTTTTACGGTTAAGTTAAATAAAAATCATTTTTTAGCTAATACTAAACGGGTAGTCGGTGAATTGGAAGTAAATATTATATTAAAGACATGTGTTTTAAACTAATCATCCATGAATTCACAAAAGTGGATTTAATATTTAAAATTGTGTAGAGGGCTTGCCATAAATAAATACTCAATGCTACTGAAATCTGTATGCTTTTGATTTTTTTTATATATTTTTTGTGTATAACAAGAGTTTACAAAATAAACATTCTTATAAAACCACTTCACTCCACTCAGAATCTAAAATATAGTATAAAAGTAAATTATTTTATTAAAATGTATTTGCATTTGTGTTTAAAATTAATAATAATAATAATAATAATAATTTTATGAATATACCAGATTAAATATCACTGAGTAAATCTTTATTGGATATTCAGTATTATAATATTTGGATTAACTATGGAAATGCGACGTTGACGTGTACACGAGTCTCAAGCCGGTAATAGTGAAAAAATGTCGTATTGCAAACAATATCATCATGGTTTTCTTTTGTGTTATTATATATTTATTTATATTCTTTATATCTTTTTTCCATTCAATTTATCTCGCAAAGACTACGAGTTTCAATAACATTACGGTTTCATAATAATGATAATAATAATAAGGAAAAGAAAACTAAGAAGAATAAATTGCACCGTTGTTTGACTTTGAAATAAATTAATAAACGTGCATGCGTAAAATATAAATATACTTTTTATTTTAATTTAAAAGCCAATTTTCATTCAAAGAATAAACGGAATTAATACCGGCCACTGAATACTAAAAGGAATTAGTTTAATCAAATCTAAAACTAATTTTCCCGTTTTCAACGTCGTACTCTGCGGAAGCAGCGGGTATATTATTTTAGAAATAAATGTACATATGCTTTTATAAACTATAATTCCGTCGTATTTCGTAATCAAGCCCGAGTTTCATGAAGAACTAAACACTACTAACACGCTTCACATTCTGAATCGGTCCTGTGAAATAAATTGTCGAAGGACTCTGTACAAAACGATTTTATGTGAACTGAGAAAATTAAATACGAAAATAGAGATTGAGAAACGTATTAAAGACGTATACGCACACTAAGCAATCAAATAAATAACGTATATTATTACATAGCATAATATTGTATTTATATTAAAACACATTTAAATATTTTTTACAATATTTCAAAATATTATCATTGTTTTATTTATACCCAAAACGTAATTTATCTTAATCTTTTTTACATTTGTAAATTTTAATATTTTTCTCACATTTGGCTTACCGAGAGAAGAGTGTTGGTCACCTTTAATATAGCAAGTATTAAAAATCGAGTCATATTTCGTATCATAGGACTTCTTTGCATGACGGGCAGGATACGTTCGGTAAATAAATTTGAATATCAAAAAACTGTAATCGAATCTAAAATCAATTTTTATGAAAATCCGGTTTATGGCATATTTTTATCGATTTTGATCAACATTTTGGTAGTTTTCCTTGCGTTTCAACAAATTTTTGAAAATTAAAAAAAATGATCTCTTTAAAGAACCATGCATGCAAAAAAAAAATGCTGCACTTGAAATATGTCCTAGATTATTGTGTATACGAGCACTTTTTAAGTAAAAAATATGATTAATATTTTAAAACTTTTTCTTTGCTCATTCTATATAGTGAATAGAGTGAAACCGGGCAATTCAGCTGCCTTTTTTTAATAAAAATTCCCTGAAAGTAACCTCTACATGGTGTATCATTCCAAAGATATATTGTCATTTTATTCTCGATTTTTTTTTAGTCTTTTAATATCTTGTCATTTTCGTACGTAGGCGTTACTTTTTATAAAGTCCCACGAAAGAAAATTATACGATAATAAGTCTGATGATCGAAGTGATTAATATAAATTATTTTCGAAAATAATTTGGGCAGAAATCCTTGATACCTGCCCGTATAAGGTGTCGCAAAATTTAATTGAAACGTATTTACAAATGGCTTGTCAATGTTAAACTTAACAACATTCAATGAGCATTCTTACTCAAAATCAAATAAAAAAAAATTATCTAGTTTTTTTTTTTTTTAAATCCACCGTTTTACTGCTATTTTTATCCGGAATGGGAAAGAAGTTGTTCACAAGTGTAGTGAAAATAAACCGTTTATCCCGCGTGCGTGCGCGTAGGATAATACAAAATCATAATATTTGCCTAGAAACCGTGTGGACGGATTTATCGGTTGAAACTGCAGGATTACGACAGAGTACGACAACGGGAGAGAGAGAAAAAAAAAATGTAAATAATCGAAAGGGTCGTCGCGTATAAATACGTAGTATTATTAGGTGCACTTTCATCGAGAGGAAAACCGACGGTGAAAATGTTATTATCTCACCGAGGTTTATGGCTTTACGACGCACTACAAATGCACGCGTGAGTAAATCGGCTGTGCACACTACGCGGAACGTTCGAGACGGAGAGCAAAAGACTTACGCCAGGCGACAGGCTAAAGTCGCGGGATGGGTTTCCGGGAAAAACGTATTTTATTCGCAACAACCGCGTTACACTTTACTCAGCGATCGTTTTCGAATAAGTTAAACAGCATCGTCTGTTGCGCGGTTTCCGTTGGCCGTGAACGGGGTGAAAATTAAATTCAAAGTCTTCTCTCTTCAACGTCGATTTATTCACGTTCATACGATAACGGTCGTATTATTTTGAGTCTCCGTTACTTACCTATGATTATCGTCGACGAACAAAAAATTATTGATAAGAAAACCCAACTATATGTCATACATATTATATAATTCGCACTACGAGTATTCTTCGATCTTCGGCACGGATGCTCTTGATGGGTTTGTAGAATTTTAAAGAAACAATAAATAATTTCTTCAATAAATAAGACGATTCTGAACGAAGGGAGTTAATAATATAAAGAACAATAATAGTTGTCATTTTCAACACACTCACTAACCCGAAAAGCGAAGCATACCCATAGTGCGAAGTATGTTCGGTTTTCTTCTCTATATTCTTTACTTTACTTTACTTTCTTTCTTGCACCAAAATATTTTTCTTATTATTGTCTATCTATGTTTGAATTTTCATAAATTTTTTATTAAAAAATTACCGAGTTTTTTTCAAATTTTGGGTAGCCCCCCCCTCCCCCCCGGAAAAATTGACGATTTGACAATTTCGAAAAATTACCTATCTAAAGTACCATCTAGAAGCAAATATAGTTTCAAAAATTTGTTGGTTGAGATTTTTGGACAAGTTTTTTTTCATTTAAATTTCTCATAAAAAATAAATATTATCGTAGTTTTAATACAATAAAACTTACTAGCAATTAAAAAAAAAGCCATATACACAGAAAAGTGTATAACTGATTATATTAATGGAATACTTTCACAATTGACATATTTGAAGAAAGTTTGTTTCAAATGTTTACCTCAAAACTCTTTTTAGTTTATTTTATACACCTAAGTGATTGCATGTTTCATTTCAAGGATTGATAATGCACATTTTTCACCATGCCTAAGTTGATAATTCTAAGCCTGTAAAATCGGGAAGGAAAATTAGCGTACTCGGTCGACAAAGTCGAGACACAATCAATTTGTGGAGTAACGTCATACATTTATACGGGAACAAATTCGACTCAACTTGATAAAACACTGTTTTCTAACGGGAACCTATTCCGGCCACTCTCACTTGCGTACCTAACCCGGCGCGCGGTTCAGGCACGTGACGCGTGGATACCCAAGTCTTCATATTATTTATGCGCAATTTTTAATTTTTTTTAGGATTTATTTCGTTGAAAATCTTCAACGTCAAGGACCGACAACGCCGGAGCGTCCCGCGGGAGCAATACCCGCGTTGAACGCTGCAGTTTTATATTAAGCTCGTGCGCGCGTTAACCGGGACAGAATTAATGACTTAATATCCATGTCGTATACGTGTGCGCGTACCGTTCGCCGCGTATAATATAAATACGAGTCGTATGCAAATGTTGTTCGGCTCGGCTGCAACGTGCGCGTACGGTTTAATATTCACGGGCGGCGGTCGCGGTCACCGCCACCGAAGACCGCGACGACGAAGACGACACGTCGACGGATTATTATTACGGTATATTATGAAGTGTCGTTATATCGTGGTGGCGAGCGCTTGAACGCGTCGTCGGGAATCCCGGGGCGTGACGAACGACTCGGATCCTCCCTCTACCCTCCTCCGTGACATGTCGTTAAGTTTTATTATTAAAATGATAATAAAACATCAAAACGCGCTGGCGTCAACGGTATCGAAATGTGCAGAGGGGGATGGGAAGAGTCCATGAATGAAATTCATAAAATTCGACTCGGTAACGCGAGAAAATATTAATAATTTTGAAAAACTTTCGAGGAAAGCAAGATCATTGTCGATCGTGAATTCTAACCACGATTATTTTTAGAAATTCATGTTACAATATCTAGTAAACAATTATATATACCGTGTTTCAAATGATATTTCCGTGAAAACTATTCGGATACTCGTTAGCACGTTTAATATGATTTGTAGTAAAATCGATATTAATTTGTAGCTTAATTTTTAAGGCCGTCAAAAACGACCGGTTCTTTGTATGGCTCTACAGCTCAACCTACGGCCGAAGGATGTAAACGGCTCTTTTTGTTTTTTAATTTTGTGAAAAAAACATATTTTAATACTATCAATATTTATAATTTTACTCAAATGACCAGCAAACACTTAGGCAGATTGCAGATGAATCGAATGGCTGGCAGAAGAGTTTCCAATTTTCTGCCAAACGTCCCTCTTTTTTATTAATGGATCCTCGAATAATTTTTTTTTTTTTATTTGCGTTATGTATGAACCCTTTTTTTTTCATAAAAAGGAACTGTGGTCATTCGCAAATTACTGTTACCACAGAGTCAGGTTTCCCTAGGAATTAAACAAGCAAGCGATTGAAGTCATTACATTTTATGGGTAGAAAACTTTCTACCTCAATCTTGTCATAAAAATTAACAGCTCATAAAAATAATTAGATGAAATCAGAATTTAATTTACGTTATAATTTTAATTTAATTTTTATAATTTTAGTTATTTCCTGTTACCACATAGAATTTAAAAGAAGAATACTATATTTATTAACGATTTTACATTCAAACTGAACTTCCTACCTCTTTCCCTCCAATCTCTCCCACACTCCTAGCTCCTTTCCCACATCATCACCCCTACTTACTCGCCAAAAGTGTGATAAGAAATCGGTTAAAGAAACGACGATAATGCATAGAAAACTCCTAACATCAATGGTCACGGAACCATTTCACAAAAGCCGGAAAATCCTAGATACGATTTCAAATGCACTATCACGTACTTATGCCATAGTCGACAATTGGCTCCTTCAAAGTCTTACCCGAAATGATGCGAATGAAAATGAAGGGACGACGAGTAGTGGGAAAAAGCTTATTTTTCCATACGAACCACGAGTGCTTTTGCAAATTTGTTCAAAAGTACTCGGAATGTCTGGCGCACGGTGTTCCGTATACCCGATCAAAGGACTGAATTCGCCCGGAAACGTATCGACGATAAAAGCACGTACGTATGTGTACGTACCTATGGCTATACCGTACGTAAGGAAATGTTTCGCGCCAACCCGTGTCGTTTGTACTGCACACTCTGATTCGAGTACCGGTACGCATTTTCTGTTCACAGAAACAAAACTAAGTTTATTCGATCGTTTCGTCAATAGAACCGAGGTTCTCGAGATTTTATATTATACACGTCACTCTCTATAAATTGGGTCACGTGATCCTTTCCTCTCATCGTATTAAAACATATTCTGGTGAGCTAGGAAGGCGGAAATACTACAAGTTTTTGTCGATATTTTATTAATTCAAAAATTTTTGTGACTATGTAGTCACAAATTATAACTTAAAAGTTGTTACTATGATTAAAAATGTTATTAAATCGAATAAAACAATTTATTTGTTTCGGGTATAAATCATTACCGTTGAAGCTTAAAATTAATATCATATGAAAATAAAAAATTCCTTTACTCTGGAACCTAAATCAGGACACATCGGTTTTATCGGGCGATTGTAAATTCTACCGAGTTTCGGGTAGTCGATTTTAGGGTCAGATTTAAAACGTAAATTCCAACTGTACAATTTTTCTACCTGGAAAAAAAATACAAATTAAACCATGGATTACAGATTTTTAGATACTGAATGAAGTGAAGAAGCTAGTGTTTTTACAATGATGTTTATTTTTTTTTCCTTTTTTTTTTTCTGTGTACAACTTTTCGTATAGAAATACTTGTCCAAAAGTTTTGATCAATATTTTTTTGAAACCGGATTTGCCTCTAGATTGTACTTTAAAGAGGTCATTTTTTGAATTTCTCAATTCTTCAATTTTTTTTTTTTGGAAAAAATTACCCAAAATTTGGCAAAAACGACTCGGAAACAAT
>JAIPRM010014276.1:0-10857 GCA_025469315.1 Stegophylla sp. TES_Ste_2020
TTCTCAATTCTTCAATTTTTTTTTTTTTTTTTTGGGAAAAAACTACCCAAAATTTGACAAAAACGACTCGGAAACCATCACTTTTTGATCCGAACTATATGAAAATTTAAACATAGATAGAAAATAATATAAGAAAGATTTTGGCGCAAGAAAATTTTGGACATTCTTCTAACATTTATTTTTCCCCATTAATTTTTTATATTATTTAACTTCCCTCGTTCAGAATCGTTTTATCGAAAGAAATGATTTATCGTTTCTTTAAAATTCAATACACCCGTCAAGAGAATCCCACCCGACACACTTTTTTTATTAATACTCTACACTTGTAATAATAATAATATTTACGCGGTGTATCAAAATATATATTGTTAACCGTTAGAAAAAATAATAAATGCTTATAATAATATACTGAATGAGGTATAATATCATCATTATCTGTTACGGCAAGAGTGTGTACCGTGTCATCGAGTTTATTAATCGAATACAGTTTATATAATAGTTTATTGCTATACTTATATTGTATCACTGTACATCATTGTAAAAACACTAGCTTCTTCACTTCGTTCAGAGTCTAAAACAATACGCGTGCCAGACGCGACCACTATAAAACTTGAAATAATAATGTATAAATAACACAGGAAAGTGTCTAAAATCGCTTTATAAATAAATGAAAATAAGCCGAATTGCAATCAGATTGAAAAAAAAAAAAATGCCAAAAATTGCAAAAAATTACATTAAAAAACTTTTGTAGATTTCAACACTTGTACTCGTATGAAACGAGTTTAAAACAAATTCAATAAAATCCGAGCCCTGAATATGACTATAATCAAGCAATAATTTCAATTCCGTACACAATTATTATAACGCTGTTTATTAGTAGTGTTGATATTATTATGACTCGGATACTCGCGGATCATCGCGGGATGACAAAAAAATCAGAAAGAAAGAAGGGAACATAATAATAATAATATACTTTTGTCGGCGGCGGCTGATGTGAGAAAACCTTTTGTTTTTTTGTCGCAACCGAGTATCGCGGGGGGAACGACGGGGCCGGCCGGAAGAGGTCCATTTATGTGCACACAGTTTCCCCCCCCTCCCCGACCCCTATCGTCGTGGTGTGGGAGGTCCCTGCACGCTCTCTATTAATATACACGCGCAGACCGGCTGGCTGACTGGCTGTCGGCGTGACGATGACTCACGACGTTTCCGTCTTACTATACTTACCCTAGCCACCGCCTGTGTGGCTGCCGTGTCGCTTTTTTCAGATTCTGAACGAAGCGAAGAAGCTCATGTTTTTACAACGATGTCCTTTTTTTTAGATTCTGAACGAAGTGAAGAAGCTAGTGTTTTTACAATGATGTTTATCTTATTTTTCTCCTGTGTACAACTTTTCGTATGGAAATACTTGTCTCGAAGTTTCGATCAGTAACTTTTTAAAATCGGATTTGCCTCTAGATAATACTTTAGAGAGGTCATTTTTTGAATTTCTCAATTCTTCAATTTTTCAATTTTTTTTTTTTGGAAAAAACTACCCAAAATTTGACAAAAACGACTCGGAAACCATCATTTGTTGATCCGAACTATATTATAAAAATTTAAACGTAGATAGAAAATTTTGGCGCAAGAAAATTTTGAAAATGTAAAAAAAAAATTTTGGACATTTTTCTAACATTTTATTTTTTATATTATTAACTTCCTTCGTTCAGAATCGTTTTATTGAAGAAATGATTTATCGTTTCTTTTAAATTCAATAAGCCCGTCAAGAGAATCCCATCCGTCGTGCGAAGAACACCCATCGTGCGAAGTATGTCCGGTTTTTTTAAATTTTTTTTTCTCTTTCTGGAAACACTATTTCGTGTGTAGAAATACTTGTCAAAAAGTTTCGATCAGTATCTCTAGTGAACTAAGATGGTACTTTAGAGATGTGATTTTTCCAATTTCTCAATATTTTTTCCAAAAACGGGGGAAAAACTGTCGAAAAATTGACAAAAAACGGTAAAATATGCAATTACCGCAATTTCCGTAAAATTGAAAATTACTTTTTGACACATAATTTCTAAAATAATGCAGCTAGAGACATGAAATTTTCACCAACCACTAAAAATAGTTACTATAACATTGCATAAAAATTTCAAAAAGATTTGATCAATTTTAAGTTGAGTACAGTATTTTGAAAATTTCTCATTTTTTGTTAGTTTTTATGTAATAAAATATTTGATTTTTGATATTAAGACTTGAAAATTTAATATGATCTTTCTGATATATATATATATATATATATATATATATAAATTTTGGACATTTTTTTTTCTCATTTATTTTTTACATTATTAACTTCCTTCGTTCAGAATCGTTTTATCGAAAGAAATGATTTATCGTTTCTTTTTTAAATTCAATACACCCGTCAGGAGAATCCACTCGACGTGCCAAGAACACTCCGACGAGCGAAATACACAGTTTTTTAAAATTTTTTTTTTTTATTAAATAACGTTATGCTGTTTTATTGCTAAGTAAAAGATTAATTCCCCCCTACACCGCACCCCCTGTATATAATATATTATAATATATACGTGTACGCTGTAAAGCGTGTATCGCTCTGAACAGAGAACAACCTTCCCTTTTAAATCCTGGCACGTTGATGCCGCGGGCGGAAGAAAACAACTAGGGGGGGTTGGAAAAAACAACAACACGACCAATCGGCGAGCCGTCCCGTCCCGTCCGGTTGTTAAATAAGATAAACACAGCGCGCATTAGGCTTAAATATGTTTCCCCTATTTTAAGTACGCCTCGAGTACTGTATTTTCGTTTGTCATTCTAATTTTTTTTTGAATTGCATCGCCTAAAGCTGCAGTTATATAATATTATATTATTATAATGTATAGTGCGTTACAGCGAGGTCATTATAATAATAATATGGGCTATACTGAGGGCGTGCCCTGATAAAACAGCGCCCTAAACCACGAAAAAAACTGATAGTCGTTATCTCGTTATGGTTTTTTAATGAAACAACAGCACAAACAACGATAACACACAGTCAATTAAGTGCGTCTTTGACGGATATTAGTTTGGCTGAGTTGACCCATTTTTTTTTTTAAACTAGATAATTACATATTCCCTCCTTTAAAAGAAGATCAAATTAAGTTAATTAACAATAAAATTAAATTTGACGTTACAAATGACCAAAAAAAAAAAAAAAAAAAAACAACACATTAAGTTAAACGTTTAAACGTTTAAAAGTTATTACTTTTAAATATCCTTAAACATTTCTCTTTGAAAACACTACGATAATAATAATATTCACGTAAAAATGAGTCGAGTTTTCGTTAAAAGAAAAATGTTCACATGTTTGCTAATAAATAAATGTGTCTACATCCACAGTTTTCTGTATCGACTTTAATTCAATCAATACGACCGAGTTAAAATAAAAAAGTGTGTTCTTCGCACGTCGGATGGGATTCTCTTGACGGGTGTATTGAATTTTTAAAAAAACGACAAATCATTTCTTCAATAAAACGATTCTGAACGAAGAAAGTTAATACTATAAAAAATAAATGTTAGAAAAATGTCCAAAATTTTTTTTTTACATTTTCAAAATTTTCTTGGGCCAAAATCTTTCTTATATTATTTTCTATTTATGTTTAAATTTTCATAAAATTCGGATCGAAAAATGATGGTTTCCGAGTCGTTTTTGTCAAATTTTGGGTAGTTTTTTCCAAAAAAAAAAAAAATTGAAGAATTGAGAAATTCTTCATTTTCTAAAGTGCAATCTAGAGGCAAATCCGGTTTCAAAAAGTTATTGATCGAAACTTTTGGACAAGTATTTCCATACGAAAAGTTATACACAGAAAAAAAAATTTTAAACATCGTTGTAAAGACTACACTTCACTTCGTTCAGAATCTAAAACCTCAACAAAATCTGTTTGCCATAATAATAATTACATTATCATGAAGTTCATTCAATTTTACATAAAATAATATTATTAATTATTATAATAATTGTTATATAATTTTATTGATTTTGATTTGAAAATAAATTTCAGGGGGGGTTTGAACCCTGAAACTCTTCCCCTGGCCGTAGGTCTTGACCGTATATTATTATACTATATGATTCGATTCGAAATGTCTGTGGACAATATTGTAAATATTAACATCATAAATATTATATAATACTCTACAACTTATAGATTTAATTTACTATGCATCTAAAAAAAAAAAAAAGCATAATCCCATAATAATAAAATACATAAAAAATATGGACGTCACGGATAATCGTTAATACGCAGAGATACATAAAATGTAACGCGTTCTATCACGCTTTTGCACTACGTATTTGACTAGACACCTTGGATATTTGATTTTGAAATCTATTTTAAATATTTTTAATAGAAGATTTAAAATATAGTATAAGTTGATTCCAAAATTATTGGAATTTGACAATTTTTCTTAACCTGACGATGATTTTTAAAATCGAAACCAGTCGTTAAAGAAAAAAAAATTTTGTAATACTCCTGATTAAGTTTAGTTTTATTTATTTATATATTTATTTTGTTATTAATATATAGTACTTATAATAACTATACATTGATTTTATTTTTACATCCCTATATATTATCATGGGTTTATTATTTTTATTTTTAAATATTTATTTGGACAACGTGTAACCTGTTGTTTTAGCTTTGTAATCGGTAAAAGAATAAACCAACCCTATTATTCTATTATATTAATCAGGGCAGGGACGCTGGAACATAATATATTTTTTTTAGGGGGGGGGGCAAACTGAAGGCAATCAACCAATACACTAAAAATAATATAATACTTATACCTAGTCCAGATTATTTTCCAAGCTGATTATTTGGATATATTAGGTTAACTAAGTTCAAACCTATATTTGGAAGGGCAAAACATACTCTTTGCCCCTCCAAAAAAAAAATCCGAGGGGGCACCTGCTCCTCTTGCCCCCCCCCCCGGTTCCGGCGTCCCTGAATCAGGGACTAA
Source organism: Stegophylla sp. TES_Ste_2020 (assembly GCA_025469315.1). Taxonomy (NCBI): domain Eukaryota; kingdom Metazoa; phylum Arthropoda; class Insecta; order Hemiptera; family Aphididae; genus Stegophylla; species Stegophylla sp. TES_Ste_2020. The sequence continues at coordinate 4,996 of JAIPRM010014276.1, forward strand.
AATTGTGTGTAGTATAAAATGAAAAAGCGTGTAAGAATTGCATTGTAACAATTGATATTTAATTTTTTTCATTGCAATATATTTTTTTTAAATTGATTTAAAAAATTCGCGTTGATTTTGTTTAAAAGATATCTGTATGTTGGCGTAAAATACACGGTCCTAGTAAATTTGTGATATAAAATTATTAATTAATAATTTATATCAGATTCCTATAGTATACTCATACCGCTTTTTGCAATTCATTAGACCAACCTTACTAAATTTTAGAAAGTCTTAAGGATATTATTATTTCGAAAAAATTGTATTTATTAGTGTTATTTTTTTGGAAATTGGGGGGGGGACGTCATACATAATATAATATTAAAGTATTGGAATGAAGTAAAAAGTGTCGGAGACAAAGATCGAAAATATAAGCACACTTTACTAGCGCAAAGTGTGTAGTATACAAAAATTTAGATAATATTTTAGTCTCTGATATTATTAATTTATTATTTATTAATCAATAGTTTAATTGTATTTTGCATTTGTTGATATTGTTGGATAACTATCTATTTTTAAATATTTATTTAAAACGATGCATATTAATATTATTATAAATGGCCAAGTTTATCAGCTGTGTCACATGTCTACCAATATCTTCTACGTTTTAGATAAGCTTGATGCCGCGGTAAATATTTTGTTCACTTTACATTATTGTGAGCCAGTATAGGATCTAACTGTTCGGTAATCAATCGTGTATCAGTATAATATATACATTAATTAATATTATCATAAAATATTCTAAGAAGAAAATATTATAAACCCGTATTCGTATTGTTTTACATAATTTTTAATCATTGAAAAAAACGTGTAACGAATGAAAATGGTGAACAATATTAATTTTTTGTTTTATCAACATACCAAATATACTTCTTGAACAGACTTTCAAACAATATTGTGTCTATTCATACCTATTTTTAAATCACGATGAAAAGAACCTAAATTTATTATTATATATCTGGGTAATTTCGCGAATCTTCTTATGATTCCCCTTATCTTATCTCCTTTTTTGTGGACTGGTAAAATGAATTTACGTAGAGAGGACGTCTCTAGTCGAGTCCCGATAACTTTTATACAAAAACCATTATGAGTATTGTAGGTTCTGGTTCGCAGTGCTCGTTTTTAATATTATATTATTAACAGTTAAAACTTACAAATGCGTACGTTTTTTTTCATGTCTAAAATTTCGTACCGATTACTCTTGTTCTACATATTATTTACATGACGACTGCGCGTGCGATTTCACCGTTGAAAATAATAATCAAATGTATTGTGGAAGAAAAAAAAAAAAAAACGGTAATTTTTCTTGATACCTGTGCATTGTAATAATAATACGTCATATTCGTTGAAAGGAAAACCCCCCCCAATAGAAATACTTGGGGAATGAAGACGTTAAAAATGTGTTTTGGCAAAGACGAACTGAAACAGCACGAACCCGTCGAACAGCAGGGTAAGATATTATCTTATTACAATCGATATTAATTATTGTTATTTAAATATTTACACAGGGGTGTTTATGATGTTAAAATTGTAATTAAATTCCATCCTGCTAGGGCCCGGATTTAAATGCACGAAAAACCATAGAAAAAAGCTCTAAAAAACAGCCAAAAATGCCCTTAAAAAATGCAATTAACCGGAAAAATGCCCTTAAAAAAATGTATTTTACCATGAAAATACTCTTATGAAAAGGTTCTTTGTGTTTTTATATATTTTAATTTGTTTTCTTATTTGCCATCTGGCCAAGTCTAGGCATCCACGAGTAAAGATAAAATATAGAAATTATCGCAATAATTATAGAAAGATTTTTTTAGATATTTTTAAGGAAAAACCCAAAAAACCGTGTGTAATATTTTGAATTAGTTAAATTTTAAATCATTGATTCGTATTATGTACAGATACTATACATTGGTTATATAGAAATTGTAAGTATATTGTTGAAATATGCCTTTAAATGAATAAAATGACCGAAAAATGGTGAAATAATGCAAAATGAAAGTTTCACTTTTGAATTCTCTGTTACACGAAACAAATTGTGTACTTGGAAAGCATTGCCTAAGATCATCAAAATAAATATTATGCATTTTACATTGGGCCCAAGTAATATTTAATTGTAGGTTTAAATATAATAGTTTGGGAAAGACGTTTGTTTGTTTGGTACTCTCACTTGATCTAACAATAAATCTATACATTTAGTTAAACAAAAAGTGACTCATAAACCCCACTGAATAGCTGAATATAAATAAAACTTGTCGAATATCATAACTTTGTAAGTATTTTAAGCTAATTTATTGTCGCAATTTACATATTGTCAAAATAAAATTCTAAAACTATCATCAAATTCAAAATTGTAGATGACAATATGATAATCATTATTAATATATTTATCAATTTGATGAATTTCATAAAAACTTAGTAGTAATTGATGATATTTATCACTTTAAAACAAAGCATGCATCACCTGTCCTGTAAACCTGTATTTCTTTCAACTTTCAGTGTTATCAGGTATTCAAGTATAATATTAGAAATAATTATGAATTACATAATACTTGAATGAGAAAAAAAAAAAATTGTTATCTTGTCAATTGTTATTGATTTCATTGAAGTGGGGCATTCTATATGCATAATATACTATTTAACCTATGCCTATGCCATGGGTTAAATGAGCTTAGTACCTATACCTAAGTAGTACAAGTATTGGTTTTTAATTTTTTTGAATATCTTCAAATAGGATTGCTTTTTATATAGAAAAATGTTTTTAGAGTTTGAACAGAGCTTATTTTGGACATTATGTACTTAATTTTTTTCGCGTTTTCATTTGTAGTTAGTTAGTCATTGCTATGTTAGCTTATTGATAGAGAAAACTTTGTTTGTTTGATCATTTGGAAAGACGGTGTTTAAGAATCATTGTATTATAGTATCAAGTTATATATTATAATTTATACACGCTTTTAATTATTATCTACTAAAATTTAACGAAAAAATTATTACATTTGATTGTTTTCGTAGCGTTCGAGATAATAATAATAATAATAATAAAATAGGTATATGTAAAACGCTATTTTTCATACTATTTTATCCGTACACAGCAAAACGCCCAAAACTTTGAAAATTATTTGCTTTGTTGTATATACAGTACTATGTAAATTAATTGGAAAGTCAGTAGTTATTACTCCTAATATAATGCAGATATTAAAGTTCAGTTTTTTTTTTTTTTATAACATATAACATTATGTGACTTATAGCCCATCTTTTACCATGGTTAAAAAATATTCAAAATTCAAAACCGTCAAAAAATTTTTCGATAATAGCTACTTTGTAGAATTACTCATAACTTATAAGTCACTCAGGGGGAAAAAAAAACAATACTTTGAAATCGGTTGAATTTTTAATGAATGAGAGCATTTTATTTTTCAAAAAACACACCAAATTACACGCATAATTTCATTACAAAGATCGTGATTGTATAAAATTGAGTTATGCATAACAGTTAATGGGGGGCATTTTGAACATTTGTAAAAATGAACAAAAATATTACAAAAAATATTAATGAATTGTGTGTATTTCATTACCTAATATTATCATATTATTAGTTATCTATTTAAAAGTTTAAAAATCATACAATTTTACAATTTGCTGTGTTTTTTTGAAAAATAAAACGCTCTAATTCATTCAAAATTCAACCGATTTCAATATTGTTTTTTTCCCTGAGTAACTTATAAGTGAAATTCTACAAAGTGGCTATTTTCGAAATTTTTCAAACATTTTTTTTTTTTGGCGGTTTTTTAATTTTGGATTTTTTTTCTGAACCATTGTAAAAGATGGACTATAAGTCACATATTAAGTTAAAAAAAAAAATGGAATCTGCATTATATTAGGAGTATATTAACTACTGACTTTCCAATTAATTTACATACTGTATAGTTTTAACTAGCCACATAAAATGTTAAATTTTTACCTGAAATTAATCTAGATAAAAACGAAAAAATTGTGACCGTCGTGTCATGCTGTTCTTTAATAAATATATTATGTATATATCAGTATAATAATGTGGTGTCTAGTGATTAGACTTAAAAGTACGTTTTTTTTTTTTTTTATTCATTGATAGATTATATAATCATACATTTCGAGTGTGAAATTTTATTTTACTATACTCATAATTTTTTTTTTTGTTTTCTTATAGAACTGATAATTATTATTATATAGAGATACTATTATTATTTAGTCATCATTACGTCATCATCGACTGATTTGCCACTGATGTGTATATGCAGTTTACACATTTCAAAATAACATAATATAAAGCATAAAAAAGCGTTATTGTTCTGAGAATTGAGCAACGAAATATTATTAATATAATTAACAACAAAATACAGTAATGGGTTTTATTAACGAAAAAATAAAAATCTGTCGAGCTTCAATTAATCATTAAAACAAACACTATATTATTGTTACCTACTTAAAAATGATGTAATTATTCTAAAACGAGATACCGTTGATCGAATATTTTATTATCTAATAATATTTTTATCGATGAGAACATAATATAGGAAAAATGCAACAGATCGTATAAACGAAAAGAAGAACTCCTTATAAGTCGTTTTTCATCATAATATAATATTTGTTTTTGTTCTATTCGTCGACGTGGGCTGTAACAATTACCAAATTATTTTTGAATTTCTAACTTTATGAGTGTTATTTTTGATTCCGAGCGAAGCGAAAAAGCCAGAGTTTGTACAATGACGTTTATTTTTATCATTAGATTCCGAGCAAAGCGAAGAAGCTTATGATTTTACAATGATGTTTATTTTATTTTTATTTTCTCTTTCTGCGAACATTTCCATCATGTAGAAATACTTTTCGAAAAGTTTCGATTAGTACCACTACACTCAGATCTGAAATCACACACTGGCTGCTGGTACTTTGAGCAGAAGTAATTTTCAAAATTTCTTAATTCTTTTTCGAAAAAACTGTCGAAAATTGACAAAATATAATATTACCGGAATTTTCATAAAATTGAAAATTGTTTTTCAACATAACGTCGAAAATAATGCTACTAGACACTTAAATGAACTTTCACCAACTACTAAAAATGGTCACGAGAATACTTCATAAAAATTTCAAAAATATTTGATCAATTTTGAGTAACGTACATAAAAGAAAATTGGTTCAACCGTTTTTTTTTAAACTTGGTATCTAAAGATGGGGAATTTCATTGCGAATATTTTGGTGTAATAAAATTTCTTCCGGATGAATAACTAAACATTTTACAAGGATTCGATTGAAAAAAATTGGGAGAAAGTACGGACAAATATTATGATATATTTTTAAGAAATTTTTTTCATAAATTTGATTATTTACACGAATAGGCTTATGGTACATGGCTTATTTTCTGTTATTAAATAACAAAATATGTTAAACATACTGAAAATTATGATTATTGCATTAAGTTATAAATGAAACTCCGTTCAGAATTATTTTATTGAATAAATTATTGATCGTTTCTATAAAATTCAATACACCTGCCAAGAGTATATCACCCGAGGTGCAAAGTATACACTTTTTTCGTGTGATCATTTTTTTCGTATAAAAATACTTGTCCAAAAGTCTCGACCAGCAGCTTTTTGAAACTCGATTTGCCTCTAGATCAGTGGTTCTCAACCGGGGTGACATGTCACCTTAGGGTGACATAAACCCACTGTAGGGGTGACGCTCAATTCTGGAGGAAAAGAAAAATTGAGGAAATTTTTTGAAATATCAAAAAAAAATCTATTTAAACCTTAATACAGGATCCGTGCTTCTCAACGGCTACATTATATTTTTAAA
>JAIPRM010014277.1:0-10856 GCA_025469315.1 Stegophylla sp. TES_Ste_2020
TACATTAATGATAACAATTATTTATATTAGAAAAATACTTCTTTCATATGAAATTCTAAATTCATCAATACTTTGTTACTTTGAAATTAACTACCTACCTAATACTTAAACAAAATAGATACCTCTTTTTTTGTACTCTATAATTACATTGATTTGTCACAGAAATATATAAAAACATATGACTTAAATATTTTACTGTTACATACTACTGCACATAATAGGTATATACTCAGAAATATATAAATCCAAGCAAGTCAAATTCTACCAATTATTAGGTACAATATTAAAATATTCATTTAAATTAAATTGAATAGATATTAAATCAAATAAGTATTACCATCAATAATAAATGACGAGTTGCAATGCATTTTTCACATACTATAAATAAATAAAATTTGAAAAATTTAACAAAACAAACATTATATTATTAGGTACTTGTTTCAAATAAAAAGGAAAGAAACTTATTCAGTAGTCAGTATCAATGGAATAATATTTGATAACTAGGAACAACCAAGTGTTTATGACTAAAAATACAATCTAAAAAATGTTTATCAGTTGAATTCAACAATACAATTCATTATTTTATTAATCATCCAATTCGTTTATTTTAATGATTAAAGATAACATACCTAATTAAATTTCCCTATTACTTTATTATATTTTTAATTGAAATTTTGTTTTTTATTTACACATCTAAAATGAAAATCTATTTTGTACCCAATGTCTTTAATGATGTAGTTGCAATTTAATTCATTATAATCACATTAATTACTATTAAAATAGGTTAGGAATCTATAATGAAAAATTGTTTATGAACCATAATTATGTAACAACAATCATAGACTTCATTAAAGGGTGATGTATGGTAGCATTTGCCATCACACTATATTTGTCAGGTAGCAAAACTCTTATTTACTATCCCATAGCGTTTTTGCGATTTCACATTCTTTTAACCCTACAAAATTTTTCCAATCACTGTTGCTGCTATACTATAATATTATATTATTATAAATCTTTAAAAATCAATGATTGATTAAATAACCAGTTGGTTTAATTTAAAATTAATTATTCCTACACACGCACACACAGACATTTTAGTATGGAAATACTAGTCTAAAAGTTTCGATCAGCAAATTTTTGAAACCGAATTAGCCTCTAAATGGTACTTTAAAGAGGTTATTTTTTTAAATTCTCAATTTTTTTCTCAAAATTTGGGAAAAACTACCCAAAATTAAAATAACATAGGAGCTAAGTCTCCCAAGCTCCCACATAGTTGCTCAAATGGATGGAAGAATTTCTAAAATTAAATGTCTCAATTTTTAATCTCATATAAATGGCAGCTAACCTATTATACCCATCTAATAACACCAAAAATTCAAAGGAAAATACCTCAGTAAATAATTTGTTAAATTTATAATTATTTCTATACGCTACAAACTACCTAGTCAGTTAAAACTTTTAAGCTTGCTTCTGAGTTAATTAAATATTCCTACTGTTTTTACAACTTGACACTTCATGGCCAAATATATGATATTTAAAAAAAAAAATAAGTAATAAATAAAAATATTAATTCATAGCACATTCCATCATAAATTAAGACATACAAGTAATTTATATTTACATATATAATATATTATTCATAATAATTAGATTTTAAATGAATATAACAATACTTGTTGAACAAATATCGTTTGAATTAAGTCTATTACATTTAAGTTACAATTATTGAATTAGAAGTAAAAAAATAATTGAGTAATAATTTAATTAAAATAGATAAGACATACTATATGAATAATTCTTAGTCATAACTCATTAATGATTCCCAAAACAAACAAAATTATTTTTTTTATCTTCTTTATCTTCATATTTACCAATAATCACTTTAGACACATAATATATAAATATTTAGAAAATGTTTTCAATGGATATTAGGCCCCTTTATCCCTTTAAGAACTCAAGTTATTTCTTCTGAAAAGAAAAAACTCAGAAAAACTAATAGTGCTTCAATTTTATGTATACTTGTGTTCTAAAATTAATAAGAAGGTACATAATTGACTAAATTCACACATACTCACACTATATTCCTCGCTTACAACTAGGGCTAGGATTCATACGTTACAGCATGTTTTTTTTTGCGACTTCTGATTAATGATTTTTTCAATAATATCCACGAATCACCTTATGATGAGATAAATGGTGGTACTTTAATATTGCATGTTTTTGCATATTTTTGATAAAATGTATATTTTTGCTTATACTGAATAAAATGAATATTATTGCATATTTTGATTATAAGAATGTAAAAAATGCATGTTGTTTTATAGTACCTAAGTATATTTCGTAAATAATATTTATAATTTAATATTAATATTTTGTATTTAATTCTAGCCCTACTAAGTAAAGTATAAAACTTGTTTTTTTGTCAAACATAAATTTTATTTTTATGAGTACAATATTATGGTACAATATGTATGTGATCAAAAATTGAATAGTTTGACGGAGAAAAATAAAGGAGCGTCATTTCAAATTTTTTTATGGGATGCAAAATCAAAATTGAAAATCTAAAAAAGCCAAAAACAATTTTTTCAGTTTAGGAATTTAAACTTTTATGCAAATTTGACTGAAAAAAAACTGTTATTTTATATAACAGACCTATCTCTATATGTTATATAGTTATACGAGGTCTGTCACTAGCCACGGGGTGTGCCATGGTTAACCCTGCGTGCACACCTATGTAGATACCTACTAATAGTTCACCTTCTTTTGAAAGACCATTGCCATGACATTAATTCCCACTTTAATTTTCCAAATAATAGGTACTTAGGTATATATAAATATATATATATATTACTAAAACTGTATTCTAATAAACAACTTAAGATGTTTACAATTTGTTTACAACCATATCAATTTTGTAATGTTTCAATTGTTCTAATTCAGCTTGTATTAAATAAATATATAACCTAAGTACTTACCAATTATGATAGAAAAATGTGACTACGTTACCCGATGTTACCTAACCTAACCACTGGAAGTACCTACCTACCTTTATGTTCATGTAGGCTAATTATGCTATTATATAGATAGAAATGTAACAAAAATTGACTGCCATTTATAGGTATATTATGTTACCAAAACAGAAGTTCTTCAGACTTAACAAAATATATTCTGTAAATAATTGGCAACTTTCAGAGTCCAGCTCACACGTTTGTTTTATTCTTTATGACTATATGACAGTTGGAATATAACCTGGCATATTTCCAATGGTTACATGAGGGGATTGTTTAACATGCACGACCTACGAATAGTGTATTCAACTTAGCCTACATATCGAAGGTACAAATGACCAAAATAGATTGAACGCTGATTTTTTTTTTTTTGGTACTTTTGTTATTTATTTCACACAAAAAGTGTGAAATGAGAGAGAATGAATAACGTTTGTTTTTATAAGTAGGTACCTACATGTTTTAACTTTTAAAATCAGCATAAAAAATGAACGTTTGGGAAAATTTGGGAAAAACTACCCCAAATTTGCTAAAAAAAACTTAGAAACCATTATTTTTTGACCCAAACTTTATAAAAATTTAAACATAGATAGACAATAATACGAAAACATTTTGGCGCAAGAAAGTTTCAAAATGTGATAAAAGAATTTTGGACATTTTTTTCCAGCACTTTTTTCTCATTATATTTTTTTCTTCTTTTTCTTTATTTACCTATAAGATAAAAAAAATGTAGAGTAAAGTACAGTCAGGTGAATAAAGTAGAGTACCTACTTATATAGTAAAAAAAGTAAAGTAAAGCAAAAATAATTAAAGTATAGACAAGAAAACCGGACATACATTTCACCACAGGTATTCTTCACTCCTCGTGTCAACTACTCCTGGTGGGTGTGTATGATTTTAAAGAAACGATAAATCATTTCTTCAATATGAATAAAAATAAAGGAAGTTAATATAAAGAACAATAATATGTAGGAAGTCATAATTTTCCTTGTTATTTTCAATACACCCACCAAGACTATCTGACTCTAAGAAAAAAGAATACCCATGGTCCGAACTATGTCTGGCTTTCTTGTTTATACTTTACTTATCTTTGCTTTGCTTTAATTTACTTCACTTTTTTTTATCTAGTTAATAAATAAAGAAAAGGAAAAAAAATTAATGAGAAAAAAGTGATGAAACAAAAGTTTTTCATATTTTCAAAATTTTCTTGTATTATTGTCAATCTATGTTTAAATTTTCATAAAGTTGGGATTGAAAAATGATAGCTTCAGAGTTTTTTTTGCATATTATGGGTAGTTTTTCCCAAATTTTGAGAATTTCAAAAAATGACCATCCAGAGGAAAATCCGATTTTAAAAAGTTATTGGTCGAGATATTTGAAGAAATATTTCCATACAAGTGTTCCGGAAAAAAAAAAAATTAAAAAAATATAAATCTATATAAAAACACTAGCTTCTTCACTTCGCTCAGAATCTAGAATCCAGAATCTATAATAATTAATGATACCAGCTACTCAATGAAATTTATTGATATAAATACTATAACTTAGGTATGACCTAGGTAGGCAGATTGGTATATATCATAGTCACGTTATCACAAATGACACCCATTAATCTTTAATTGAACAATTAACATATTCATATTATTCACAAAATTTTAGATTACCACTTATATTAAAGTAAAAACAGCCAATCTTACAAAACTTTACAACCGTAAGATCAGGGGTAAAATCGTACAGTAAAACATCTTTAGATATACCTAGGTACATCCTTATCGTCATTACTAGTATTACTATTATTATTGTATAAACCGACATTGACACTGACTTTGGGTTTTTAAGAGATCATCCTCGGGATCGCCGCAGTGCATGTTCCGTCCGGTTTCATTTACCGAAGACGACGACATCGTTACGGTATCGCCCACTGACGGTGTTGTGATTTCCTCTGACGTCGTACGTGGCGACAGGACGCGAGCGACGGTATTCGATCGTCCGACCCGAGATCAGGACAAGAGATGACGAGATCGACAAACCATTTGACCACCGCGAAGTGACCAACAGTTTAACATGCGAAAAGTTAACGTTGTCCGCCGAGCGGAAAAGAGAAAACGAGAGTCGGACACTAAGACGAGAACTCGCGCACACGAAAACCCGAAAAATAACGATTAAAATATATTATATATATACATAATATTAAATCACTAATAATTCAATAAACGTCATAAACCATAAATCAATAAATAAACCCAGAACCCGACGACAACTTCACTAATTCGCTATTCGGATTACGAGACTACCACGAAAGGCGGCGGCGAACGGAAACGATGCGGTGACGGCCTACGGATCGTATCGGATGGAGGAGAGAACGTTGAGCGCGGCCACCGCAGCAACAATAATAATATTATTATCGCGCTGCGCGAAATTCATAGATAAAAACTAGTGCGAGCGCGCGCGGGACAGAAGAATCAGTGGCGGCGGCCGACGGTTTCGTTTGAATGTCGAAAATGTTAAACACCGACCGAACACGAACTGTAAAACACTGATGGACGAACTAAACGATATGACATTATTATTGCAATCATTATTATGGTAAAACGGCAATGGTAACAACATTGAAACAACACTAAAACTACAACGAAAACCGTACGCGAACGCGCAAAATAAAAACGGTTATAAAAGAGCTGATACTGCGAGTTTGCAGCGTCGCGCATGCGCGTCCGGTGAACAGGTGAAACGCAGACCAGGCGTCCGTCCCGATTGGTCGCCGCGGCAAACAGGCTCGGCGCAACGACTGCCGATTTTTCCCGGACGAGATTTGAAATATTCCTACCTGAGCTGCTGCTGCTGCTTACGGTTATAAAAAAAATTTACACGACACCCGTAAAATGTAAATATTCGCTTGTTGGTGGGGGCGTCATTGGCAGCCGGGTTCTAAACAGTACAAACGCGGTTGAGGTCTATCGGAAACGTGATTCTCGAATACGTCTCGCCGCATCTGGCCGTGGCCCAATCTGTACCTATTATACACCATCTCGAACCCTTGGATCATCATCCACCCGAGTTGAAATCCAAATAGTTATTGGATGTGCATAACACAGAAATTCAGCGACGAGTATACAAACTCAACATTCATTGTGGAGGCGGGTCAAGAATTAATTTTTTTCTGTATTTGTTTAGTTGACCCCCCCCCCCGACAGTTGTATTTAGTTAATTTGTAAACGTACATGAGTTGAATCGACGATTATTACTTATAATAAATCACAATAAAAATATCAGCGAAAAAATATCAATATATATATATATATATATAGGGAAAAAAATCAGATAAAATTATCGATGATTGTTGATCGACTGATCCGTGTGTATTTACACTGTTTACAGAGGAAAATATAGACAGTGGCATAGTAAGAAGAATTTTTGCGTGGGAGAGAGTACATAAGGGATACATGAAAAAATCATAAATAAATAAAAAGCCGGGCATTATGGGTTGATCCAATTTTCTTTTAAGTACGTTAAAGTGTGTAATTTTAGGTAAAATTTACGAATTTCGTTAAAATTCTAACTTCAAACGGTTATAGTAACATATATATATATATAACTTTTTAAGTTTAATATTTGATATTATGTTAAAAAGCGATTTTCAATTTTACGGAAATTCTAGTAATTGCATATTTTACCGGTTTTTGTCAATTTTTCAACCGATTTTCTGCGTTTTTGAAAAAAGTATTGAGAATTTTGAAAAATAACCAAAATAAAGTATCACTAGATATTATAGTTATAGTACAACCTGGAAGTGATTTCTGATCGATACGGTTATTATGGAGTTTGATTTATACAAATGTTTTTATATGTTTGCTAACCGTATCTTTTAATAATTTGTTCTTTAACACATAATTAATTATTATGTATACAAAAAAAAATATCATCAATAATATTTCAGAGGAGGTATCGTATGAACCCTCTTCCTGGCTACGTCTCTGAAGCCGGACATACTTCGCATCACGGATATCTTTGCTCCTAGGGTCAGATCTTTGTGGGAGTGTAAATTAAAGAAACGATAAATCATTTATTCAGTAAGACGATTCTGTTCGAAGGAAGTTAATACATAAAGAACAATATTATAGTCGTTATTTTCAATACACCCACCAAGAATATCTGACCCGAAGAGCGAAAAGTATTCGTGGTATGAAGTATGGCTTTCTCACCTGTACTTTGCTTTTATTTATCTAATAAATAAAGAAAATGAAAAAATAATTAATGAGCAAAAAAGTGTAAGAAAAATGTCCAAAATTTTTTTTCACGTTTAAAAAATATTCTTATATTATTACATATACTATAATATTATTATATACCTTAAATATATTATTAGTTATTATTCGTATTTATTAATAATTAGGCAGTGTAGAAATTATCTACCCATAAGTGGCATAAGTCGTAACCTACATTTATATTGAATCACTGTAAAAATACCATAAACAATAAAATCTATGAAAAATATTCGAGGAATAAATATCAGCGGTAAAAATATCCAATAAAATTATTGAATCCAGGACTGCGTTGTCGGTTATTTTTTGAGTGGTAATTCGGAAATCAACCCCCCCCCCCAAGGTTAAGATTCGAATAACATATAATATATATTATATTACACACCTATGCGTAGGTTAAATCACCAGGTTTGGTTGACTCCAATTAGTCCTATCGCTCCGCAAAATAAATATATCCCTCGACTTGTAATGCAAAACCACCTTGGATAGGTTAGATGGGTAACAAATAAGATTGGGAATATATGCAGGGGGTATACTATTTTCCATCAAAAAGCACCTTTCCATTTTCCAACAATACACATTTCCACTAAATTATTTATTAATCCTGCATGTTCTTGTTATATTTAAAATTTAAATGCATAAATATGAATCCTATTGAAAATCAATAGTTAATGATATAATAAAACTAAATGCATATTGAAAAGTTCCATCCGTGTATAAATTATCTACTTCACAAAAAAATTGCATGTTTATTTCACACATCTTATTATACCCATAGACTGTTGACTGTTCCTCTTTACGTTTCCACCGTATAAAGACAGGTGGATGGCGCATTTCGGTTACTGAATTATTCTGATATGGTACAAAAACTATTGTATATTTTATTGAGGAGTTTTTCACGCCTTTTTATAATATTAGCAATTTTATAACAATTATTATAATAATATACTGTTCTCATATATTTTAATAATTATTCCATATTCACGAATTGATATTATAGTGTAGCAGTCTGTACTTCGTAGTTTGTTGTGTCTTGTACATAACAAATAATGGGTGTAACACGATCGCGGACGTTTTGCCTTTTTCATAACACGATTATGGACATTATTAAGATGTAACAATAGGTTCACAATTTTACCTTAAAAATGACACGATTGCGGACTATTTTCAATGCAACGTTGCCAAGCTTATACAATTTTTTCAAGCAAATATAAATAATACGATCAAACTTCTTCAAAGATGTATATTTAAAACTATGTATTTAAAATTGTACATTATAAAATTATTTAAAAACATTTCGTCAATGTAAATGATACTGCGAAGTACACACTTTTTTTATTATTTGCCTGACAATTAAATGCCTATAGGCAGATAATAAAATCACATAAAATGAAAGTATTTGACTATTTGCTATAGGTATTTAGTAAAATACCTGATTTAACTATATACCTATGATGTAAATATATATATTATACGTATATAATCAATGATATTATGTAAGATAATCCGGAAAAAAATCCTCACTGTACTTGTACCTATATCAAATCTTTATTATTGTTAGTCTAACAACGGCGCGCCGACCATAACGACAGCATTTTTATTTATAATCTTGTAAACATCACGTACCTACAGTTGATTTTCATAACCGAATAAATAAATATAAATCTTTTAAACTCGTTGAAATTAGTTTTATCAATTTGTCATCATGATTTCAGAAAATATTACGATGGCGGCAATCAAATCGTATGAAAATCAAAACGACCATCTGAAATTTCTGGCTGCCATTGAGGAATCGATTAAGGCCGAGGAGAAGGAGACATACATAAACGTCGGGTGGTACGTCACGTAAAGTTGATTATTTTTTTTTTGTATTAATATGTTTCGATCCTCAACCGTTGTTCAGGCACGACAGGAAACTGAACAAGATGACGAGTTTCTTCAACCACACCGGCGTGACTCGAATCATAGATTGGAAGACTTTGGAAAAGATCAATGTAGCAATTCGAAAAAACAATTCAAAAAATTTAGCTACTGACATAATCAAGGAAACGGTGAGATTGCAGCTTGTCAGGAGGGATATTTTACATAAAGTCTTGAGCAGAGGCGGCGATTTTACGAAGGATATTTAATAATTTGGTTTCTGCTGAAGACTACAGTCAAAAGGGGAAGTGCTAAGAAGCCCTACAACTTTAGTTCTATTTTATATTATCATCATTAGAGTCAGGATTTTGTAGTTCTAAAACAATATTAAAAAAACACTTACTAGGAAGCAATATAGCACTAAAAAGTAAAATAAAGTATAGACAAGAAAGCCGGAAACATTTCGCACGGATATTTTTCGCTCTTCGGGTCAGATGCACTTGAAGGGTGTGTATATAATTTAAAAAAAAAACGAAAAATAATTTCTTCAATAAGATGATTCTGAACGGCTTGCTGTGTAACGTGGGGACATTTCAGCTTAATAATCGGCAATTGCATATACTTTATACCATGTTTTGTATTTATATAATAAAAAACCGTTTACCGTGCAACAATAAGGATAATTGAATATAAAATAAAAAATATTTTATAAACAAACAATTTTTAATCCAATTTTATCATCATTGCCTTCTTTTATTATGAATTTGAATTGTCATCAATAGCTAGTTATTGACGTTATTTCCTTACTGAATCAGACATCGTCGTTATAAACTAGTCATTGTCAACATTGACTAATTATCTTTTCCAGTAATATATTATGTATATATATTTATATATATAAGTGATACGTTTTTTGAGATATGATTAAGTTATTTTACGAATATAAAAGGTAAGTTTCAGAAATCTATATTCACTATTTTGGAAAAAATATTTCTCCATTCATTTAAAATTTTCCAAGAAAAAGCTTCAAATACCTAAACAAAAGTAAATTGAATTAATCTACTAATTTGACTAAATATTTGAAAAAATAAATTAAAAAATCATTTAAAACAGAAAATGCGAAATTATGCAAAATATAAATTACATATTCTAGATTTTTGTGAGGTAAAACAAATTTGTATCTTGGTTAGTAATATATAGAACTTGTAGAAAAAAAATACAAAAGTCACTAAAGTCCAATTTTTATTAATGAATGAAATATTAATTTCCTTATTTGTTCCGTAAAAATATAATGGTATGGAATTTTACTTACAATTATTAAATACATTTTTTTTTCTATATAATAAAAATAGTAATGATTTTTTTATATATATATTCCGTTTTAATCTAAAAAATATGATATGGTCACCTCGTACAACTCACCAACTCTAACAATGTATAGTCCGCAGACTTCTCTCTCTCTCTTTATGCACTGACCATTTCTTAATATAATATATTTATTTATTTATAAAATCAACGGGACAAAGCCCTTTAACAAAGAAAGATAAAACAATACATAAGAATTTGCACAATATGAGACTAATAAGTAATAGACAAGTGATAATAATAATAATAGTAATAGTAACAAGATATACAAAAATAAAATTTAGATTATAAAACAAAATTCTAAAATAAATAATTAGGCACAATGTTTTAAAAATAACAAAGTTTTAGCTTTAAATTCTTGACG
>JAIPRM010014278.1:0-10856 GCA_025469315.1 Stegophylla sp. TES_Ste_2020
GCTAGAAAGTTGAAACTTTCACCAACTTCTAAAAATAGACACACACACACACACACACACCTCATATAATTTTCGAAAACATGTTTTGAGGTAAGTACAGAATTTTGAATAAATTGAAAATCTCTCGTTTTTTTTTTTTTTTTGTAAGTTTTTAATTAATAAAATTTCTATGCCCGAAAATTCAATACAAACATATTCATGTGTATTCCCAACAGTACTGAAAAAAAAAAAAAAATAGTAAGTCAAGTTTTCGTTTTATAAATGCTTAAACTATTATTTAAAGTTGACGTTTTGATAAAATTACACACTTCAACGCATGTATAAATTATTTGGTGCGACCGATCTTTATGAAACACTGCAGTACATAGATGAACAATTACATTGCAAAATTGCAAATACTTTGGTGTAAGAAAATTTTTCACATAAAAAATTATTAAAAATTTCCCTAGGTTTTTATTGAAAAAAAAAAAAAATCGGAAAAAGTACGTAAAAATTACTATAAATATTAAATACTATATATAAATAAAAATAAATATGAATTACTTTGTAACTATAATTAATTTTATATAATATATATATATATATATTGGAGTATTGTAAAAAAGGCTCGTTTTTGTTTTGCCAACCTTTTTTTTTTTTTTTTTTTTTATTTATAATATCAGCAAGTTATGACTAATTATTGTTCTTTTATGGTTTCGGCCTTACAATGCGTTAACCTGTGTATTTTTATTTAACTCTGTATTCTTTTTATTTTTATTATTTTTTTTTTTTTGCGCTATTATTCATAACTCGTGCTAAATGTTCACTGTATGCATAAAATATAAAATTGGTGACGTGTGTTTTAATACACTAAAAATTAATATTATATTATGCGAAATTTTTGGAATTGAAACTGTGACGGGCTCACCTGATAATTACAAATAATTATTGCATAATATTTATTAATTATGAAAATTCATTTAGTTGTCGCTCTACCATAGGCGCAATTATAGGGGGGGGGGGCTGGAGAGGCTAAGCCCCCTCAAAACTACTCAAAGCCATTACCCAGAATTTTAGAGAATTACATAAGGTTTAGGTCTTTTTGGAGGGCTAAATCAATCAAATAAACATATAAGCTCCCCTCCCCCCAAAAATGTTTTCTTAGTTGCGCCAATGCGCTCTACACGTCTTAATATATGTAATGCATTAACATGTCACTTCAAAAGGAGAAAAAGGAACGTTTTATGAAATGCAAAATATAACAATATACACAATATTTTTTTTCGGTTCTCAATTAATGAGTATTTTCGCATTAAATCTGAATCTGAATATCGTATGTAATCAGTACACGAGGAGCATATTTTATAATCGTAATATCTTATTAATGATTTCAAATATATCAACAAAGTTTATGAATAACATTAGAAAATTCAGATGCTTATTATTAACATTCAAAATTATTTATATACGAATTTGAAACACCTATGGATAAATAATATCATTTCATTTTGAAACCCAATAGAATAATTAAAAAAATTTCAGCTTGGTTTCGGTACTTTTATTAAACTAAATAATGATAAAGATTCGTAACTTGTACAAAGAACCGAGAACGGTTACTTATAGTATCGTAATCATAAAAATACAACAAAGGACAAAAACTACCGAAGAAAACATTATGCATAAATATTATGTAGTTTGACACGAATTAATAGTTCAATACACTAATAGATTGTATAATATTTTACTTGTTAAAGTATTTGACTCACAGAATTTTGAAATTTGACTAAAACTATTTCCGAACAAAATCTTTATATCTCGAGGTCTGATAATTGTTCCACGCATAAAAATACAAAATGCAATAAATTGTTTTTTTTTTTGTTTTTTTCGAATAAAATAATTTGATATTAATTGTTTGTGGAAATCTCACACAGAAATCGTCTTAAATAATGTCAAACTACTATAACAAAAGCATTTTTCTGGATTTTAATTTTAAAGACATTAAGTTTCTCGATACGATGATAAAACGTGATAACATAAATTTTATTGAATTAGATTATAACTGAGATAAATAAAACTACAATTAAATTTACCTAAATATTGAATCCAATTGCTTTATTTTCTTGTCATAAAAATTGAAAATGACAACTGACAGATGTTCTGCTACGAATTTTGATGGCAACTAACCGAAATTCGATGTATGTATATATGTTATATTTCGATTTTAACTTAATACCTACAGTAATTACAACACATATTGTGTTACAGTAACAGATATGAGGATCTGTAATGTATAGTAACACTGTATGTAATTATAATTATTGATGTTTTGATAAAAAAAAAAAAACTCTTACTTACAATTTTACAATTGTTTTTCCTCTCATAATATATGCGAATGTTAAATTATTTATTACTTATGGCCTTATAATATAATGTTAGACAGAAATCATTTTTTTTTTTTTTTTTTCATGTAAATCATTATTAAGACATATATTCAGCACTGCGATATGTGATAAATATACGTGTATGAAATTCACTTTTTTTTCAGTGTTGTATAATATATATGACTTCTCGAAGTATTACATTTACTGAGGTTCTTTATTGTAGACAAAATAAATACAGAACATGTTTAATGGAAATTATTTGTCATACAGCATAAAATTCTAAAATATCATTTGTGTGGTATTCAAAATAAAATAGAACATTATTCTTTTGAATGCAATTTTGGTTTTTTGATATTATTATCCTGTCGTCCCCATTCCTGGTAAAATTTCTGTAAGCTCTTTATCAGTGCTTTGCAAATAAAATAACTTTAGATGCGATAGATTTCATCATGAAACGACTTTACACAAGCTCCGTTACAGTGTCGTTTTTTCATTATATTTAATCTCACTTCCCAAAGGTTATACCGATTTTATCAAATTGTACGGAGTATTAGGTATTTTTTTAGGTGTTCATTTATTTAATGATTTTTACACCTGCAGATGAACAAGAGTGTAGTCTATAAGTATTTCTATACAAAAAAGTGTTTACAGAGAAAGAATAAGTAAAAAAAAAAAAAATAATAATAATAAACATCACTGTAAAAACATAAGCTTCTTCATTTCGTTTAAAATCGTTTAAAATAAATAATTATTGATTAAAATATGCGATAAAAAAATAACAAAAATATGAAATAGGTAAAATGTCTTACGACGAACCCATATAATATTTATATTAAATATGATCGTTAATCAGGATAATCGAAACGCTGTATACTCACTCGAATTTTTCTACGCCCGAATCCAATTAGCAAATTTCAATCGGTATAAAAATTAAAACCGACATCAAACAGATGTTCCGCTACGAATATATTAACAATTAATCGAATTTTGGCAGTAGATAATAATATTGTATTAATTATTACTATTGTTAACATAATATTATATAGTAATTACACATGTGTTACAGAAACAGATACGAAGATCAGAAACGGATGGAAACTTTTGTAACCACAATAATTTTATCGCTGTTTCGGAAAAACTTCTCGTTTAAAATTTTACAATTGTTTTCCCCGAATAATACTCGTGTAATATAGGTATTTTTTATTGTCACGACGTATATTGAAAACTAAAATGTGTAGATAATAAATACCTGTATGGATAATATACTTATTTTCGATACCACAGAATTATGTATTATTTGCTACTATATAAAATATGGATAAAAAACCTGTAGATACATTTATGAAGTTACGCATATATATATATATATATATACAGGGTGATTCAAAATTTATGTCACAGCAATTTTATCATATAAATATTCAAAATAGAGTAAAATGTATAATACAAATGTGTTTCTTTATTTAATGAAATCTAAAACGATATGGAAATTTCGTATTTTTTTAACTACCCGTAAGGGGTACTTTTGGGGGTGAACTTTTGAAAATCAAATGGAACCAATATTTTTTTTTTGACAACATAATATGAAGGCGTTTGTTAAAAAATATCAATTCAAACAAAACTATAGGTTTTAGAGCGATTTGAAGTTTTTAAAAATCTTATTTTGACCGCCGGTGCCTGCAAAACGGCGTTACAATGCGCTCACACGAGCACGTTACGCACCTACCTAAACGCGTTCACTAGACGCAATATTTCTAAAAAATTTTAAATCGCTCTGAAACCCAGAGTTTCGCATCAATTGATGTTTTTTAATACCTTATTCATATTATAATGTTGTCAAAAAATGTATAAGTTCCCATTTGATTTTCAAAAGTTCCCCCCCCCTTAAAACTACCACTTAAGGGCAGTTAAAAAATATGAAATATCCATATCATTTTAGGTTTCATTAAATAAACAAACACATTTGTATCATACATTTTACTCTATTTTGAATATTTATATGATAAAATTGCTGTAACATAAATTTCAAATCACCCTGTATATATACAGTAATTGCCACTCTTTTAAGCTATAATGTTATTATTTTGATATTGAGAGGATAACATTTTTATCGTTTGATTATTTAATTCCCTTTATCATATTTATGTTTACAAATTTAATCATATTTCATTTACATATTCTTTTAAATTTATATTAAGTCTTTTTTTTTAGATTCTGAGCGAAGTGAAGAAGCTAGTGTAGCCGACGATAACTTAATAAGTATATTAATATCAGTTAAATAAAATTATTTAGATGGTGACTGGCCAAGGAAAAAGTTTGTAAGTCTCTGCTGTTTTGAAAAAAATACTTATTTAAAATTTCACAATTATTTTCACCACAAATAATACCCGTAATATAATAGGTATGCGAGTGCTAAATTATTTTTCATTTTTGGCTTTTATAACGCAATGTTAGACAGAGACACATTATTTTTTATGTTAATTATTGTTATGACGTATATTCAACACTACAATATTGTATTGTTGGTAGTAAATATATGTTTGGAATTAACTTACTTAATATAATTTTATACTTATATTATATAGTAATTTATTATTATTTTGCTGCTACACAAAATTGTCGAATAACGTCTAACGAGGCGATTGCCTTCTGATCAGTGAACATTTGAAATTTCTTAGTGCACTAATCAGAAGCTATATTTAAAAGACATATATAAAAATATTATGTAATTTCCAAAATTCTCATCTCTACTTATTTCAACATTACAGTAATTATATATATAAATATATAATATTGACCATACGGATATGAATAAAGTATCATATTAATTGATTCATTTGTTGCATTTACTCGATATTATATTAGCAAAATTTAATTGTAAAATACATTGAATAAAATTCTACTATAATAATACTAACAACGTAGGTTTGGTGTGTATGCCATGACCGATTGAATACAAATAACATATTGCTATTGTTTTAAAACACTAACAAAAAAATTCTTGCATAATCAATGTATATTATCTTCAATATTGTAGTTTTATTTCATGTTCAACAAATATTCTTTATTACAACAATAGTGAATAAAAGGGGTGGTAAACATTTTATAATATTATAATAGAATATCATCTTACACTAATTCAATTTTTTTTTTTATTTACTTTAAAATTTACTAAACAATATGAAATAAATGAAAGTGCCAATGTGCTCATAATAAATTATATAGTTTTGTGCAGAAAGTGATCAATTAAAATAAACTATTATATAGTGCACACAAAAAATAATATCAATAAATATAATATGACAACACATGTTATACGAAGTTATAATATATTACTAAGAATTGGAATGATTAATTTATTAATATACTGAAGCGGGCTGAATGTTTCGTGATGGAAATCAAATTTTTGGAAATGATTTCAACATTTGAGCTTTAAAGATGACCGACAGTATTTTTATAATATTAGTTGGCGCACCAAATTAATAATGATGATTTCTAAATCAGATTTATTTCGAAGTACGATCCAAAAATATAAATTGTTTATCAACCATTGACAAAATCGTATTTATGAACGATTGTATATTCGAAAACATTGTAGTCAATGGCAATTCATTATTATACCCGAAAATTTTTTTGAGATTATTAACATCGAAAATATCTGAGTTTTCCACATCAACAACAATTCCGAGTAGTTTAGCCACTGGACTTAATATTTCCTTCTTTACCATCTCTGCCACCTTAGTTCCCATACATGTCGTATCACTTTTACACAACATATTAAAAATATATATTTTATCTTGACAAAAATCAGTATACTTTTTGTACAGGTGACTTTTTCGATAAGGATTTATTTCCACGTTAAATTTTAGAATACATTTAATTTCATCAGCACAATTTTTATCTTCAGTTGTCAAATTTAATTTTTTATCCCCATTTGATTTGTACATATCTTCGGTGACAATAAACCAAAAACTGTAAAACAAATAAAACGCCCATTGAACGAACAAATTCTGATACTCAAAGAGATCATATACGTTTAACATGTTATTGGATATGTCGACCTGAATATCACGTATATTCTTTCTTACTCCGTGCCAGTTAAAATATATTCTTTCCGCCATCGAGTTATATTCATTAATACTGTCGTTTCCAGTCAATTGTGAAATCGAATACGAAACGTCTTTATAATCACGAATGCTATCGTTATCATCTGATACTGGGTCATTAGAATTTCCAGAATCTTTTGGCTTTTTACCAAATTTTTTTTCAGTATAATCGTATAATTTTTCCATTTTAGATTGAGGTTTAGTTATTAAGACTTCAAAGACCTCGGGTTCCATTACGATATTTTTGAGTTTAGGTATTTTCTCGTGTTTACCGTCGTTGTAATCGTTTCTATAAACGTAAAAACGCATTTTCCTATCCTCGCAGCGACGTATTTTGTAGTTCTCGACCAAATTCAAAACGACGTTTTCCCTTCGTTTTAACATATTTTTCCGAACACAAAAATCTGCCGTTTGCGAATCGGTTTGACAATTATTCGAGTCCGTATTACTTATATACGATGCATTCGTTAAATGAACAATACCGGCCAATACGATACTTCGGTAATTGTCGTCGTGTCGTAAATAATCCATTGTGTCCCATTCGTTGTGTATTTTCAGTAACATGTTTAAAAATGTTTCGTGACTCTTACGAACATCCGCGTAGGATATGGTTTCAGAATTCTCGTCCGCACTTTCGTTTCCCGGTGAACATAATTTATCGTACATAGATTGAAGGACGAAAAAATTGAAATAAATTTCATTCAATGTCTCGCATTTAATGCTATCGCCATTTGAAGGATTTTGAACGTTAACAAATTCCAAGTCCAACGACGGATCGTACACCAGGCTTTTGGAATTATTTCCCAACTCTTTGTAAAGGAAATTTAATACCAACCAAAATTTGCGAAACTTGTCGCCAAAAATCATATTTATAAAATCCGATAAAGTAAGACTTTTCGATTTCAGTCCATATTTCGGGAGATGCACGTCCGCAAGACGTTCTGCTTTGAGTTTAGTTTCAACCAAATCTCGTACGTCCGATATTTGCATTTTACCGTCGTCGCTATTATAATTCTGCGCTTTACACAAGAGTCCGAAATGGTCGACTATTTCCATAGGAAAATCCAGTGATTGTAATTTCGATATTATTTCATCACATCCATCGATATCCGACGGTACAGCAGCATTCTTCAAGTGCTCTGCCGTTTCCACGAGTATCATTTTCCATATGACTATGTAAATGGCCATCATATACTCGTAGACAGATCCGAGTTCGTAAGAGTGCTGGACACTTTTAAACAGATCGACAACGGTTGAAGATTTGCCACTTTTTTTCATTTTGATTTTAGATTTTCGTAAAATTGACGAACAAAACGCGTTGTACATAATATTATTATTGTTATTGTTATCATTGGTATCCTCTGTGGAAACTTGTTGACCTATACATTTCTGCAACTTAATGTCTTCCATGAGAATCGACGAGTACGGTGTGTCAGTGCTAAACGAAACAATGCGTCTCATGAAACCGTGAAAATAATCCAATTTATCGTCACGATAAATTACGTTAGACCAACTGTAATTAGCAGGATTGAATGTAAAAGGTGTGGCGTAACAAAATTCCATAACATACCCTTCGACGAGATTCCATATTTGTAATACTACACGTCGCATTTTGATGACTTCTAGTTTATTATCTGCGGTATTTAACTGTGAATAATCCGATATGTTTGCCGAGCTTATGACCACGCGGCCGGCGGCGGAGTCGTTGAAACTATTGAAGTACATATAAGCCATTATCAGAATTTTCAGTAAACGCTGTTCGTGCGATTTAAGATGTTGGTATTGATTAGCGATTTCAAACAACGTAGTCATAGCTCGCGACATAACCCTATCAAATTTTTGTAAATATTCTACTGCTTGTATACAACGTTTTACAGCCTCTTGTTTTGAGTCGTCATATTCTTCTTTTGGACAAAAACTCAATAAAAAAAGAACGTTCTCCATTATAGTCTTTACGTAATTCGCGCATTCACATTTTATAAATGTGATAGACGTTACTAAATTTTCGTTATCATTATCATCGAATTTGTTGTTAATTTTCGATAGCCAATCATTCAAGTGCAATCTTTCTCCGTTTATTAATATAATCTCCTCATTTATTTCTTCTTTGAATTTACTGACGTTAACCGTCAGTTTTGTGACAACAATTTCTATTGTAATCATAAATAAACACCAATGCAGAACTACTGCCATAGGAGACATTGTGTATATCATATCACAGCTTAATAACACACAACAGGATTGTAGGTTTATTAAGTGTAACTCACTGAATTTTGAAATTAGAATGAATCAATATTTCAATGAAATATTTCTTTCAAGCTCCGACTATAATCGATATCTGTAAACACAAAATTAAATATATTATAATATTATACATCAACCAAAATTATCACGCAGGATTTACTCATCACCAGTGGCGTATTTAAGGGAGGGGACCATGCGGTCCAGACCCCCTTCCCCCCATTGATAATATTAATATCTAATAAATAATGATATAACCCTTTTGCCTTTTTCGTTATTTTTTTTTCTGCGTACATTTTTTCGGATAGAACTATTTGTCCATGACAGTTTCCTTCAGCAAAATTTTATTTTAGAATTAGCTATGGATGGAACTTTAGAGAGGAAATTTATTGAAATTCTCAATAGTTTTCCCAAAACCATGAAAATATTAATTCATATTTAAATAAAAATACTTAAAGAGTTGAAATTTTTACTAACATTAATATTATAATACAATATTATGATAAATATTTTCAAATAAATTAAGAAACTTTTTTTGAGTTAATAAGAGTTAGGATTTTAAAGTGTATGATTGAGAATAGTCGGGTCATTGGGTGAGAGAAAATAAACATATTGGTGGGGCTAAAATATTAATTTGTTTAATTTAGCCGTTAATAATGTTATTAACCATAAACAATTTATAACATATCCGGGGGGGGGGGGGTTTGAGAAGATTTGGGGGGCTCAAACCCTCAATCTCGCATATTAGTAAGAGAAAAGCCCCTAATGAAAATGGTTTAGGGAGGGTTGTCGGATCCTTCCCATGAAAAATTTCTAAATACGCCACTGCTTATCACATTAAATCTAAATTAAGTTTGTGAAATTAATCGAAAAAAAGGGTTTTTATGGAGCTGAATATTGATTCTACAGATTTAGAATCTACTTCAATAGATACAGTACTGAATCCATATCTATACGTTCTTCTAACTATTATTTGTAAAATTAAAAAACATACTTCACACCTTGGTGGTGTATTCAATTTTAAAGAAACGATAATTAATTTTTTCAATAAAATTATCTTGAACGGAGCTTAATTTTGTTTCAGACGACAATTTTACTTAAACATTATTAAACATTTAAATATAATATTAAATTTATTAAAAAAAAATACAGAAAAACAATAATAAACAATATTATACATATATATGGTATTCAACATATTAAGTAATATTATATATTAAAATAATTAATTTATAATTTCAAAATTTTAGTTAGGTTTCGTGGTATCTATTTGACTATTTAACTTTATTCGAGGTTCCTGTTCTTAATCTGTTGGACTCCACAGTTATAGAACGGTTCCGTTTAGATCCAATTCCATTTCCTGGTGCCAAAATTGATTATAATATTATCGGTGACGTAATTGGTGTAAACGATTTGTGTCGTAATCATAAAAATACATTAACGAAAAATATTACCAAAAAGATGACAATTATTCGTATAAAATTGTAGGTTGACTCAAATTAACAGTTCGGCACACTACTGGATTATATATTTTTATATTTTATTCGTTATAATTCACTGAATTATAATTTAAGTCTTATGAATCATATTGTTACTGGAATTATCAAAATTTTCTATACTTACTCAAATTGATTTACGTTCGAATCCAATTAGGATTTTTTTTTTTTTTTTTTCGTTATAAAATTTAAAACACTATGTCTGCTAAGAATTGATTGATGGCAACTAACCGAGTTTTGATATGCCGACTTTAAAATGGGTTGAAGTATCGAGGACGTTTTTTATAGGAAATTTAATTGTCCACAAAATGATTTTATTGGAATTTAAAAAGAAAAAAAAAATGTTATTTTTATAATCCATGGATGAGCAAAACCGTCGTTATGCCCAAATTAATTTATATATATATATATATATATATATTATCTAATAACAATTATTGTTATCACTATTCATTGGTTTGATAAAGGAATCTGAAATTTTGGAAATTTGGATCTAATTTTTTTTTTTTTTTTTTTATTTTATTAAATATACGCCCAAGTGGGCTCAGAACAGTAAGATTATACAATTAATATAAACAAAAAGCACAGATAAGAGAACAATGTTACATAATACAAAATAGTTATTTTACAATTAATAAGCAAGTAATTAGAAA
>JAIPRM010014279.1:0-10855 GCA_025469315.1 Stegophylla sp. TES_Ste_2020
TTCTTATATTATTAACTTCCTTCGTTCAGAATCGTTTTACTGAAGAAATGATTTATCGTTTCTTTAAAATATAATACGCCCGTCAAGAGAATACCACCTGTCGTGCGAAGTACACCCATCGTGCGAAATATGTCCGCTTTTTTTTAATTTAAACTTGTTTTCATAGTATTAGTTTGTTAGAAAAAATATTCCATGCCTTCCCCGAAATCGAAATATTTTTTTCATCGTGATATTATTAATGACCTCTATATAGTAAACGTCATGATGTAATAATAATTTCTTGCAAATGTAAGTGCTTATGATATATTATTATGATCATCGACTTAACATATTTTTTTCTCTATTTAAACGAAATATTATTTTTCTTTGTACATACAATTACTTTAAATAAACCGATATTTTACAGGAAGCAGCAACTCGAGAAATTATTACTTCCGCTTTCGTATAACGCACTGTGCGCGACTAAGTTCCACCAAACGTATAGTTAACCCCCATTTAAAACAAAAAACAAAAGTGTCTGTAATCGTCATTTAATGCTAAGTAGTCAAAATGGGTTCGTCCGCGCATAAACTATTACGTTTTCTTGTAACACGATATTATATCGGAGTAGAAACTAAAATATTGTTAATTAAAAAGCCGGACATACTTCGCACGATGGGTGTTCTTCGCACGACTGGTGGGATTCTCTTGACGGGTGTATTTAATATTCAAGAAACGATAAATCATATCTTCAAGAAAACGATTCTGAACGAGGGAAATTAATAATATAAAAAATAAATGACAAAAATATCCAAAATTTTTTTTTCACATTTTCAAAGTTTTCTTACGCCAAATTCTTTCTTATATTATTTTCTATCTATGTTTAAATTTTCATAAAATTCGGATCAAAAAATGATGGTTTCCGAGTTGTTTTGTCAAATTTTGGGTAGTTTTTTCCAAAAAAAAAATTGAAGAATTGAGAAATTCAAAAAATGACCTCTTTAAAGTACAATCTAGTGGCAAATCCGGTTTCAAAAAGTTGATCGAAACTTTTGGACAAGGACTATACGAAAAGTTGTACACAGAAAAAAAAACACCATTGTAAAAACACTAGCTTCTTCACTTCGTTCAGAATCTAAAATTTGAGTTTAAAAAGTGTTATTGAACTACTATATAACGAGATATGACTTCATATGACTACTACTGAGTATCTGTGTGTATAAATGTTTGACTCACTAAGATAGCAGATCCTAGGAGACGCAGGTATAAGATGACTTGCTATTCGCCGAAATACATATTTCATTGATCATTTATTATAATAATATATCACGTGTATAGTGTTACGAAAATGAAGTGGCAGTGTTTAATATTAAAATTTAGAACATTACTATATACTGTACTAGACGACGACGCGGTTACTTTTAAAGGCTCCCGGGGGGGATTTCAAACCAAACTATGGTTTATGGTACTTAGAGTATTTGTAATAAATAATTAAAATGCAACTTCCGAAGACATAGTGCGCGTTAAGTGGCAATAAAACGTGGAACGGCACAATAGTAGTCATGTGCAATAAAATATGACGCGAGAGCGCAATTGTAATACATAAAACAACGATCCGGTTACACGTCATTATAGATACATAATACGGAAATTCGCGCGTTAAATCCATATAATTATAGCGTACGACGGCGGCACCGAATAATAGCATGCGTATTCTGTTTATTATCCAATGAAAAAGTCTCCGAACTTTCGTTTTAATTGGTACCTTCCGCTCCACCCCGCAAACCAGAAACATCTCTCGGCTTGCTGTGCAACATACGGGGACATTTCAGCTTGATACGATGACTTGCTGTGCAATTGCTGTCCGATTATCCGAACTAATATTAATGTCAAGGATGGTCCGGATAATTAAAATAATTAATAATAATTAAAACTTTAAATTATTATTATTACATTGATACATATAGTCTGAAAAATCCGCTAAACGCAATTAATGTTATTTAATATTTATTAGGGACAATGAAAGACACATGAAATCAATTTTTGTTTTTCATAAATATTTTTATATATTGTTGTTTTAAATAAATATTTGGGACTTTTTTACCGGGGTCTTAATTTCCTATGGTATCCGACGACGGTTAGTAGTTAGAAAATAACGCGATTACGTGTACACGTCTATATATTTTAAACGTTTAAATTTATTTTATGACTATACATTGTACCGAAAATTTCCGCAAGTCAAACAAATCAGTTTTAATCGTTGATCATAGCAAGAACAAAATAACGGTTTTACTATATTCACTCGATGAAGATACCACAAAACGGCGTCAAAAATTTCCAAAAACGCGTATGAATATTATTTTTACGTCGTTACGTTGGTAATGACGACGAAACGATATTCCGGGTTGCGAATCTCGTGTTTTCAAATACACGAACACTACAGCGATGATACACTTTTTAAGAAATACAGTAACTACTTTCGACGAAAAAGAGAAAACTCTCTAAGATATATTAATTAATATTTGGCTTTTGCAACCTGAATTTTTGGCTTATGTTCATGATCCATTCATTATAACTGGCTAATAAAGTAAAGTTCTATATGTATAAGTATAAACACACACACACGTCTATATATTATAGTTCAGTGAAATGCTCTACTTATATTTTGGGCTTGAATTAAAACTACGGAGTTTTAACAAAAAAAAAAAAACATACTTTCGTATATTATATTATGAAATGTTGAATGATTTACTCGTGCTTTCTTGGTCACTTTGAACTAACAATAATATTCATACAACTGAAAACTTATTCTAATGGATTTGGCCTACTTCAGACCGAATTACTCATGTGAATATAAACAACATATACAATTCAAACTTTTAACAAAAACTCGGAAGTTTCATAAGTTTTAATAGTTTCAATACCGCACATTTTGTTACATCCATTTGTATACTTATTTTTCTTTCAGTGAACTTACCTAACTATAAAATTTTCTTCCTCTCTCTTTTTTTTTGCTTTAACTCAATGGAATTTCATTAGAATCACAGTAAGAAAAATATGACAGGTGCCGAATCAGTGCCAATAATACATTTAAATATATGCTAATGTCCAAGTTCATTAAGCATATTACATTATTAATAATTCGAATGGGTATTTTAAAATTTGCAATTTTCGGCGTACTTAGCGTATGCATACACTGCTAATACCGTTTGGTTCGAATAATTTATTGACGATTTCTGTTTGAACTTCGTACCACGCGTGTTCTCCGCTCCTTAGGTAAGACGCTCTAGATGGGTGTATTGAATTTAAAAAAATGATAATTTTCTAAATAAAGCGTTTCTAAGCATAGCTCCAATGTAGACAATTTTACTTAAAAATCATAATTACTAAAATTATTTTTACGAAAAACAAAAAAATTACTTGACCAATTTTATTTTCCACTATTAACTAAGAAAAGAAAAAACAATGTGAAGAGAAATAAAGTGTTAGGAGAAAAAAATGTAAAAATTAAATAAATTTTCACATATTAAAAAATATTCTTTCACAATTACATTTTTCATATTATATTCAATCTATACTTAAATTTTCATAAATTTTGGATTAAAAAAAGATAATTTTTAACACAATTTTATCAAATTTTGTATAGTTATTCGCAAATTTTAATAAAACTATTAAGACAATAAAAACATTACGTTTCAAAAAAGTACCGTCTAGAAGCAAATTAAGGTGGAAAAAATTACTGGTTGAAACTTTAGGACAAGTATTTATATTTCTATGCGCAAAAGTGTTTATAGGAAAACAAATAAATAAACATCTTTGTAAAAAAATTAGCTTCTCACTGCACTCAGAACCTAAAAAAATATGCCAACATTACATCAATAGATGTTAAAGCCTGTTCTAATTTTTATCAAATATTTTAAATCCACCATCTCCTCTGCTAACAGCATTCACTTTAATTTGAAATAATATCGTGACTAAATTACTATATTAATCTTTTGTTATTCTGTGCTTTTTATAGAGCATTTATCTAGCATTGAATTTTATTTAACACTTGTGAAATATCGTTAATATCCAAGTGTTAGTAAAAGCGTCAAAACACTCAAAACTACGTCGTAACTATAGGCGCAACTAGGTGGGAGCTTAAGAGTGCTAAGCCCCCTCAAAACCACTCATAACCCCCCCGGATTTTTTAAAAATTGCTTAAGGTCAGTGTACTTTGCGAGAGCTAAATCAATAAATAAACATTTAAGCCCCCAAGATATTTTGTCTTAATTGCGCTAATGGTCGTAACTGAGTAAAGTCAAAAAAAAAAAAAAAAACCAGACAATCACCATAAGTATTCTGTGCTCTTCGAATAAGATGTGCTTAGTAGAAGTATTGAATTTTAGTGAAAAGATAAATCATTTCTTCGATAAAACAATTTTCGGCGTAGCTTCAGTTAATTATACACAACAATAATTTTCAGTTTTACATTGAATATTTCCAATTGATATTTCCGAAAAATCCATATTTATTTTATCCCAAAAATGATTAAATTTTTTTCGGCATTTTTCGGTCTTAATAACACTACTGTTGGGAATGGGTGAACATTTCAAGTTTCTCGAGTTTCGACTAAATCACTAAAATTTTATGAAAATTTATTTTACGGAATATTTTATTCGGTTTTTTTTTACTCAGTTTTTTGGAATTTTTCGTCGTGATCGGCAAAACAATTGATAATTTCGAAATATTGCCACCTGAAAGTGCCACGCGAACAAAGCTATTCACCGGGAACCTACTCTAACATTTCCGAGTATTTTTTTCGAGTCAAAAAGTGTTTCCATTAGAAAAGCGCAACCACTGCTATATGATTCTTCGATCCTCTCAGGATCTACAACGATTAAGAAAAATGCTCGACAAACCAATACACGTTGTTATTAATTATTAATTACCTTTAAATTGATGGAAGGTGTGCGTGACAACGATCAAAACCAACACTAGCCACTTCATCGTGGTGCACCGTTCATTTTCGTCCAAAACAAAATAAAAAAAAAAAAATTAAAAAACATACACACACACGGCGGAATAACGATAAAAACGGCGATTTCGATATTATAATTGTATTGTTCTATCGAACCGAAAAGTCGTCACGATCACTCGGTTTTTATTTTTTTTCGAGCGCTCTGAATTTTCGACCGCATCACACGCGCGGAAAAAAACGAAAATAATTTTCGAAAAACGGTAAACGCGGTCGTCTCGCGCCGTGGTGTCGTGCGGCTTAAAGTCAAAACCACATGGGAACTACACACCGGACCATTTGGCAGTCGCGTCCGTATTGTTACTTCTATACCACTACTACTACTACTACTAGTTAATACAAAACTATACAGACCATAAAATATACGCTTCTACGCAAGAGGCTCGTGCGCGCGAGTATGTGTGTGAACCGAATCGTATTTTCGTGTGTTCTAAAACCGTTTTGGTGGGGAGGTGGGGAGACCATATGATTCATTGCCGCCGCCGTCATAGTGCCATGTGCGTGCGGTTTGATGACTACACGACGACGACCGGCCATTGGAGAACTTGACGGGAAAAACGAAAACCGCCACCGCGGTATAATATTTTATTATTGTGTGAGTCACGATTGTTATGTACTCGTCACTTACATTACAAACCACCCCCACCCCCCGTTTATCGCGTATTTCGCGTGATACCTATTATGTATATATATATATAAGCGATGATTCATTTGTCCCGTGTTTTTTTGCCCTTCAGGTGTATACGGGGCGAACCCCAAACGATGGGAAGACAGAGAGAGAGAGAGAGAGAAGTGAGTTTGTCCCTCGTGTGTCCGGTCAGGACGTGGTATCGAGTCCAAAATTATAGGGTACGTTTATTGACTATTTTATCGTGATATTGTGTTTAATCCAGATAATTACCACCGTGTCTTGATGCGTGATGTATATCTTGTCCGCGGGAAAATCGGAAAACGAGAGCAACGGTCGTTACGTAGAGTAAATTAAGTCGTACTGCGAACATGACGTACCGAGCGCATTCGAATTGGCTCCCAATTTCGGGTAAATCTGAAATCGACCTTCGAATTGGCTCCCGAAAATAAACCATTAGAATTGGCTCCTGAAACCGTAAAATAATATTTTTCAACAAGGGGTTCTCATTAGTTCTCATTAGTTCTCACTAATTAATTTTCAAATATGAATTTTTTTTGAAAAATGCGATTTTTATACAAATCATAATTGTTCCATACCATTTTTTTTAAACTTATTAATTTTTATTTATGTATATTGTTTGTAACAAAGTAATCAGCTAAATAATTTTCTATTTTTTGAATTTTTGAATTATTGTTTTTGATGTGTTTTAATTTTGGGTGTTTAATAACTTTGCGTTAACACTTGTATTATGTTCGATGTATTACGCTTAATATGACTATGTGAAGTATCCGAAAAATAAATCATTAAGCAAATCAAGTGTTACAATAATTGAGAATAATACTAAACTTATTCGTTTATCCTGAGTGTGACTAACGTTAATGCCCAAGAAATAATGTCCAACTCTAAATAATTAATAACATTTTGGTAACCATTTTATTGGTAAAAAAAGGTAAGGAGCCAACTCAGTAGTAAATTCGTGAGCCAATTTAAAGATACTTTTTGTACCTTTTTTGTTGACTACCTGTATTTGGGAACCAATTCGAATGCTCTGGACGTACCACACGCATTGACGGGGTAGGGATTTTACGGAATTTGCATGTTTCTCGAAAGAAGCTTAAGAAATATCGGGAGTAAGCTCATAATTCGTTTCGAGAAAATTAAAATTTGAAATTTTGTTCCCGCATTTTTTACGAGATTTTTAGATCTTAGTTCTATAGCGGACTTTTAGAGATATTTTCGCATTTTTATCCGATTTTCAATCAAAAATTTGGCATATTTTATGGAATAAATGTGTTTCGGGATTATTGTCACTCAAATTTTCAAAGCAAAGAGTAATTTCGTAATTTTTGGTTGATCTAATTTTAAACTTTTGTTATCTGCTATGATTTTGATAAGTTTTTTGTCTTTTACAATAATTTTGAAATTATGTGCGAGTAATGTTTTAACATTGACAGAATGCTCTCAAAATTTGAGTAACTATAATAATTTGTAAACGATTAATTACTAATAAGTAATAAGTAATGACCAATAATTAATACATTACGGTTTTATATAATAAATTGTATTCTAATATTTGTATTGCATATTTTTAGCACAAGTTTAATAATGTGCAAATTCGTATTATAGCATATATTTATACAATTTAAGGTGCTATGAAATCCCAACTTTACTCACTGAAATTCAACCCTGTGTAATTTATGAATTTCTTTCCTTTTTTTTTTTTTTTGTGTGCGATTTAAAACAATAACGATATTTAATACATTTACGGTCTAAACAATATTTATAGTAAAGGTATTTATCGAGGTTTTTAATTTCTTAAATTTCACTCTCTACTATTAACTTGATATTCTGAACGAGACTATTGTTTTTGAAAATGTTGATATTCAAAATTGTATTTTTCGACCAGAAGTATGTTCTACCATTGTTTGCAGAGTTAACTATTGACTTTACCTGGCTGGTCGAATTTTGATGTATCCGTTATCTTTGTCTAAATATTAAAGTACCTATTTATCTTCACACGACACTACAGATTTAATAACCGTTAAATTGAGTCCGAGGGATTTCGTTCTGTCCAGTAAATTGAGCTATTGAGCTAAATATTATCTCACTTAAATTAAAATTAAATAAATAACTTTTTTTAAATGGCCGAAAAATCAAGTTATTCGAATGTTTCCTCACCGATATTTTTGTATTGTTGATTTCAGTACTCAGTTTCTTGTAATAAAATTACATTCAATTAATAATATTGCACACTTTTCGTCGTGTAACTTTATTAATTGCATATCGCATGTAGTTTTGCAGAACGTTAGTGAAATTAATGTAAATGTTAGCGCTTAAAACGTATAACTCCGGCGTCTTACAATAATAGCTACTTGCACAGCGGGTCGTTAGCCACTTCTCGTGCTATTAATTTATGAGACTCAGTTTACCTACAACGGTTTCAAAATAACGACTCGGCTTACGTAAAAAATATTGAATGTTTGAGACTCAGTTTACCGATCCCCGGTCGAACGTCCCCCACGGACGCCGAAACGGCGTATAAAAAACTGATATTAAAAATAAAATAAAAAAAACTCGCTTGGCCGTACAACTATATCACTCCATTTGTCGCCACGTTAATTTCGATCCGTCCGAACGTAAACTCTGGCCATATAGACTTTTTTTTTTTCAATATCAATTAAGCTTTTGCTATATATAGAGGTGTATATCGTTTTTAATTAAACAATATTATTATTATATCAGAGTTTTCGGTGCATTAAATTATTTCGCGATATTGGATTCCACTAACACCTGATTAAAAATTATTTAATGCAATACTCGTACAATAAATAAAACAACCCTTCGCTTTGTTATTTTTTCAATAAACTACGGATAAATGCGTACTCCAATTGTACCGTCGTCCACAATTTTAAATTTATGAACATTTTATTAATTATATCCAACACCTAAGTAGTTAATTCCATATAATAAATAAAGGTCTACCATTTGAGCCGTTATACATAAATACACACAGACACCTACACTCACGCGCGCGCTCATGTATACCTATATGGTCATTAATTATATTTGTACGTAATTAATTATTAATAATGTATAAATATTATTTTGTTTTACCGATATTTATTTAATTTTAGATTCTAAACGAAGTGAAGAAGCTAGTGTTTTTACAATAATGTTTATTTATTTCTTTTTTTTTTCTGTGCTTGTCTAAAAGTCTCGATCAGCAACGTTTTGAAACCAGATTTACCTTTAGTTGGTACTTTAGAAAGATCATTTTCTGAATTTCTCAATTCTTCAATAATTTTTTTGGAAAAAACTACACAAAATTTGACAAAAAAGACTTAGAAACTTATGAAAATTTAAATATAGATAGACAGTAACAAAAAAAAATTTGAACATATTTCTAACCCTTTTTTCCTCGTTAATTTATTTTTCCATTACTTTATTTATTCGATTAAAAAAATTAAAATAAAGTACAGACAAGAAAACCGAACATACTTCGTACCAATAACAGTAATTCAAAGTTATTTTCTCGAGTATCAAAAAGGAAAAAAATTCTGAACTACAAAGATACTGGACGAATTTAACTCTCCAAAAATATAGTGAAAACACATAGCAAAACGAAATGACACTTCCATTACATTCTTTGTTTCGTTCAATATCCAAAAAAAAAAAAAAGAAAAAAAAAGGCGTTAGAATGGGATCTATATCTCTCTCACTCCCCTTCATCATATAATTATCACGACCCCGATATTCAGCGAGCTTTTCGACTCTCAGTGAATTTCTCAAAATACCGTTCTTAATTTAACAAATGTGAACTGTGCGGAGCACACAAACTCGTCTGGATAAGTTCGAATTAGTCTCTCATTAATATGTCCCGAAACTTTGACTATAACTTTGCACTCTACATATTACGTGTAATATGAATTAACACATAAAGCTGTTCCCTTTCCATAATGCAATTTTAGTCGAGAAATTTATAATTCATCAAATTATAAACGCGTTGATTTAAATTAATCACTACAAATAAGTATTATCCGTGTAGGCCGTGGAGTGTAGACACCAGACATATTATTATATTATACGCGACCGTAATGTTTGATGGGTGTTTTATATTATAAATATGTGTGTCGTGCTCTCTAGAATAAATCCATCAAGAATTCAAATTATAAATTCTATTTTTTGTCCCAAATACCGCCGCCGCCTTCTGGTCTTTTAATATGCGCAGCCATGTTTTAACTATCAATTTTTTTTTTATACACTTTTATACCGCCATATATTATTATTATTATTATTATTATTATTATTATTATTATTACTTCCTTAATGTTGTCAAATTTAATAGACTTGAGTGTATACGTAAACGTGATAGCGGCACAAATATTAATAATTATTACATATTTCGGTGAATCGTTAAACTCAACGATGTTCAAAGCTTTGAAACCTACTAATGCTGACAGAAAAAAAAACACCATAAAACCTGAATTAGACGAGTTTATCCTTTGACATCCAGAATTATTTTTGTAAATTATTACGTACTTAACGCAAAGGTTTCGGACTATCTATACTTGCCAACGTAAATGTTCGAAAACCCTAAATTATATTTTATTTTATTTATTTGTGTAAGCACTATGACGGCCAGTAATAGAAACACGGAGATGGCACGGAGGAAATTTTCAATGGTACCTACCGGAAAAACTCATCGTTATTATTATCATTAATTTTACATTTTCTATTCGCAAATAAATTTTCTGTGTTAAAATAAAGAATATCACTAAAAATATTTTAAACAATACAGTGTATGCTTCACTTATACATTATACATCATGCTTAGAAAAATAACTACTGATACGATTGAACATTTTTTTTTTTTATAATTTTACAATTAATTGACAAATTTAATAAAAATTCTATTAACGATTCCTGGTGTAGTACAATCGTTTATTTTTCAGTAAATCAAAAACACCAATTGTTTATTAATTAATAATTGTATACAAGTATATTATTGTGTATCTTATAAATAAATTGAATGAATTGAATTCACTGTGTTGCATAATGTCTTTAAGTTAAATATTAATAAATGTTCCGAAATTACTTTCTCAAAAAAATTTTTAAAAAAAAGCGGACATACTTCGCACGATGGGTGTACTTCGCACGACAGGTGGTATTCTCTTGACGGGCGTATTATATTTTAAAGAAACGATAAATCATTTCTTCAGAAAAACGAT
>JAIPRM010014280.1:0-10855 GCA_025469315.1 Stegophylla sp. TES_Ste_2020
GCGCAAGAAAATTTTGAAAATGTGAAAAAAAATTTTGGACATTTTTCTAACATTTTTTTTTTATATTATTAACTTCCCTCGTTCAGAATCGTTTTATTGAAGAAATGATTTATCGTTTCTTTAAAATGAAATATGCCCGTCAAGAGAATCCCACTCATCGTGCGAAGTATGTCCGACTTTTTTGTTTTAAAACACACGATTTCGATTTTACCTTTTATTTATTCGTGGAAAGCGATATGTATAATTATCATTATTATATTGTCCATGTCCATGGACTTCAATTTTTTGAATCACAATTTACCTCTAGATGGTATTTTTGAAAGATAATTTTTTTAAATTCTCATTAGTTTTCTCAAACTATGAATTATTAATGAATAGCCAAAGAAATTTATTTTTTGAAGCTAAAAATATTTGCCATTACTAATTTTTTTAAATTTTGTTGATTATTCTTTACATACTAATAAAATACTTGGTAAACTTTGAATTAAAAAGAAAAAATTGTTTTGAGGTATTATTTGTTCACTAAAGTGGAAGGCAAGCATGGATTTACATGGTTCTTACTTGTTGTCCCTAAGTTTGTAGCTTTTTAAATTATTACTTTAGTATAAATATTACTATATTTTCATTGTTAATCACGTTGATAACTTTTATCAAGTGACATCTTAAGCCTTAAATTATGTTATAATTGGACATATCCTAACATCATGATTTTGCATAATAGTATATTCTATGAAATGTTTTTTTCATTATTCGAAGTCATTGACATTTGACACTAAAAAAAAATATATATATATAAACATATTGTTAGGTTGAATTAGCTGGTAACAAACCGTCATTGACATTTCAATCAAAACAAAAAAAAAAAAATGTTATTGTCTGATATGAAAAATTTAAATCGTATATGAATACACAGTGTGTGACAATAGGTAAACAGCGCTAGAACAAGATAAATCTGAATTTATCTGATTGTTACACATAAATTGCAAAACAAGATGAATCCGTTTCTAAAATAACTTTTTTGTTAATAATCAAATTCACTTGGCTGTTGCATTTGTTTTTCGACAGTTTATTTCTTAATAAAATTCCAATAAAAAAAAGGAAATTTGAAAAAAATTGAATTTATTTGGTTGTCGCAGCAATTCCCTCAATCCTCTCAATAATTACGCTTCTGTATTGTATTTTTACAGTTTTTAGTATTAATAGTAATAACACATAAGGTCACACAATGCGATATAATATGAGTATCAGTGGCGTTCTCAGAATATTTCAATGGAGGGGGATGAAAATTTTTCCTAGAAAATAAGTAAAAGTGGTTTCACCTCACAATTCTAATATTATAATATTGAATATAATGACAAATCCAAATTAAACTATCGATTTTTCTGAATTCTTATCAGTTGAATCAAGTACCTATATTTTCAAGATCAATGGACACGATAAATTTCCAAAATTTTCAAATGCTGTACTCAACTCGAAATTGATTAAATATTTTTGAAATTTTGAAGGAAAATTTTTGTGACCATTTTTAAGGTTGGTGAAGGTTTTAAGTTTCTTGCTGCATAATAGGTTTGAAGTTATGTTAAAAAGCAATTTTCAATTTTACGAAAATTTCGGTAATTGCATATTTTGCCGTTCTTTCAACAGATTTTCCACGGTTTTGGAAAAAGTATTGAGAAATTTTAAAAATCACCTCTATAAAGTACTATTTGAGTATTATTTCAGATCTATTTACTGACCGAAATTTTTGGACAAGAAGTATCTCTATCCGAAAAAGTGTTTACAGATAGAGGAGAAAAAGAAAAGAAAAAATAAACATCATTGTAAAATTACAAGCTTTTTCGCTTTGCTCAGAATCTAAAAATCCATCTTGGGAGGGGATCTATCCCCCATATCCCCCCCCCGTGAGAACGCCCATGATGAGTATGTTTGAAAAATGATTTGAAAGTCGACTGTAAATTGTGCATTACTTATTATTAATATGGGCGTATATAGGATATGGAACAATGCGCTCGCAGTGTCACGCGTGTCTCGTTTCCGTCATAAGTGGCTCTTACGGGTTTTACGAAACATAATATTATTACATTATTTATTCGCGAGGGAAAAACACACCGACCGTTATGATGCGTTTAATATGTAACGCATCAGCAAACCGTATAATACGCTCTCGAATAGTAACGTAGACATATATTACGTTTAAAACAGTAATAAAAAAATATGCAAAAGGAACAAATGATAAACAACTATTCAGGCAGGATTAGGAGGTATGTTTGTCCTGGAAAACTGGAATTGTCCTTGACTTCGAATGAAGTGTACCGGTGTCCCTGATGAATTTTCTGGAAAGATCCGCGGCATTTGATAATCGCTATTTCTATTTTTTTTTACCGATAATATTATTATGCAGACTGTTTCTAAACAATAAGCAGTGAATAGTGACAATGTTTAATAGTGACTTGATTCTGAAATTTAATAACCATTTTTCTGGCTACTCTTGTTGTGACTTAATTTACCACAGAAGTTCTCAAAATACTGAAATCTATAAGACTATATTTAAAATATAAATTGAAAACTAATCAGATTTAATAATCAAAAATTTTGCTACTCTGGTTTCGCTAAAGGGAAATATTATTGTACCTATTGACCAAACCTTTGGTACAATTAATTAGGCGAAAATACAAATACACCAAGGTTGATTAAGTTTGCGCGGGGAAAACGAAACTTCTCTGAAAAAAATAATATAATTTTAGATTCTAAGCGGAGCGAAGAAGCATGTGATTTTACAATGATATTCATTTCTTTTTACTTTTTTCTCTTTCTGGAAACACTTTTTTGTACAGAAAAAGTTGTCTATAAGTTTGGACACCCCTTCTGAGTGAAGCTAAGAAGCTTATGTTTTTACAATAATGTTTATTTTATTTGTCCTTCTTCTGTAAACAATTTTTCGTTTAGAAAAACTTGTCTAAAAGTTTTGAGCAATAACTAAATAGATCTTAAATCACACCCAGATGATACTTTAAACAGGTCGTTTTTCAAATTTCTCAATACATTTTCTAAAAATGAGGATAGTTAAAAAAATTACTGGTCGAATTTTTCGGACAAGTATTCATTCCATATTTCTATACGAAAACGAGTACGTACAAAAAAATAAAAAATACAAATAATAAAAACATCATCACAAAAACACTAGCTCCTTCGCTTCGCTCAGAATCTAAATTATATTATTATGAAAATTAAATTTGGATTTATTTACACTTTCAATTAACATCAAACTCAAATTGGAGAAAAGGCGCCAAGGCTTCGTGCTCGATCCGACGGCCAAGAGTAGTCGGTCGATTAAAAAAAAAAAAATCGACTTTCCCCAGAGTGGGGGGGGTGGCAGAGATCAGTGCTTCTCCTCGACCTCCCCCAGGAGGGGAGGGGGCCCGTGAATATCGTCAAGTTTATGGGCGCACGCGAATGTGCAGTGACGTGACACGTTCGCTGTGTTTATAATAAATAATAAATAATAAAAAAAATCCAGCGTCCAGCGACGACGACGACCGTGGGATCTGTGCGCGACGGCACGATTGAACAAAAATACCCTCCGAATAATCGACAATAATAATAATAATAATAATTATCGTCTTCAATAGTATTAAAAACTCGCAAAAGCCGTGTAAGAAAAGGGGGGCACGCGCTACGTGTGTGTGTGTGCGCGCGCGTGTGTAAGCATTGACATTAATATACGAGCGCACACATACACACACGAGAAATCGTACAACAATAATATAATAAAATACACATTATCCACACACACACACACACACATATAAATTATATATATATATATATACATATAAGCGCACGTCGTACCCCGTACGTATATGATGAATGCGCTTACAATAAAAAAAAAAATAAAATAATAATAATAAATGAATAAAAGCGCGCGCGCCGCCCGTACCTCTAAATTAGCGCGTGGCAGGTGTGCGCGCGTGTTGTGCACGTCTACCGCGGGCGGCGGTGAGGTGGTGCCCCGAGGCCGGCGGCGCCCCTCTCGCGGGCATGCCTGTGCGTGTCCCGCGCCACCGCGCACGCCGATGTGCATATTATTATTATATACTGTGGGAATGTGACCAAGATTCCCACGGGCGCTCCGTCACACGCCGCCGCCGCCGCCACTCGTATTCCCTCCGCGCGCGCGCGCGCCACAACAGTCACTACCGGCACGCCGCGGGT
Organism: Stegophylla sp. TES_Ste_2020; assembly: GCA_025469315.1. Lineage (NCBI taxonomy): Eukaryota > Metazoa > Arthropoda > Insecta > Hemiptera > Aphididae > Stegophylla > Stegophylla sp. TES_Ste_2020. The sequence goes on from JAIPRM010014280.1 coordinate 4,213, forward strand.
CTCCTCGCGTCTATATAAAACTCCCGGTGCCCTTGGGTCATGCCGTCATTCGTACGATCCGTACCGAACACTCAACACTAGCGTCGTCGCGCGTGCTCGCTCGATCACACACGTAACATTTTGTTCCGCACGTAGTGTTTTTTTTTTTTCACTCATCACACGAACCATAAATATTATTATAACATTTTTTCTAACACGATATTGTCGTTTTTACTACCGTTCCGAGTGTGCCGCTGTGTCGTGCGTTTCACACTCTCGAATAATATATATTGGATTATAAAAATTTTTCCTACTACTTCTTACAACGCTCATCATGCGTCCGACCACCGAACTCAGACCGTCGTCGTACCGAGTACAAATGCAAATGATGCAACAGCACCAACAGCACCAGCAGCACCAGAATGCCTCGGATTTCGACGAACAACCCGTGTCCCGGACTTATCAATACAGAAAGGTAAGCGTCTCTTGAAGAATTTTAAGTTTTTTTTTTTTCTACCGTGTCGTAAAATTCATAATTCGCGAAAAACAAAAAAAAAATTTAATTCCTCCCCCACCTCCGTACGTACAACACGCGCTATAACGATCCGTTTTTCTGTCGCGAACAGGTGATGAAACCGCTGTTGGAACGCAAACGCCGCGCCCGCATTAACCGGTGCCTGGACGAGCTCAAGGACCTGATGGTGGTGACGTTACAGGCCGAGGGCGAAAACGTGAGCAAACTGGAAAAGGCCGACATACTGGAGCTGACCGTGCGGCACTTGCACAAACTGAAGCGGCACAACGCGCTCGGTCTGTCCGGCCCGGACTCGGTGTACGCCGACAAGTTCCGCGCCGGGTTCGCGCACTGCGCCACCGAGGTGTCCAACTACCTGACGGCCGACGTCCGCTCGCCGCCCGTCGACCCGTCCGCCGGCGTCAAGCTGCTCCACCATCTGGGCGCGTGCATGCGCAAAATCGACGTGGACCCCGGCCACCGGTCGACCACGGCCGCAGCGGCCGCTGCCAGCGTCGCTGCCGCCGCAGCCGCCGCCGACCAATACAGACCGTACACGCCGCCGTCCACTCCGGGCAGCGACCTCAAGGACGACCCGAATTCCGTCTGGAGGCCGTGGTGAATTTTCATTCATTTCTACCTGATTTTGGGTGAACGAAATGAAAATAATTTCCATCGCTCATCCTCGAAAAAGACTGATGACGTTAAGCCTAGCACCTCCCCTCATATAATAACCACCCGTTATACGATTGCCGCCGATAGCTCCGAGTTTATTGTTTTGGAGCTATCGTTATTTATTTTTTTTTTTTTTTAAATATTTATTGTACATTTTTCTCCTGTCGTCCGACATTTCGGTCGCATTATTAGTTCTATGTTTATTTTATAATATTGTTCTACGTACAATGAGACCTACAGCTATTTACCAAAAAAAAAAACATTTAAATTTTTTACTTTATATCGCATAACAATAACAGCATTATTAGAAATTTAATAATTTGTAATTGGTTAAAAGAAAAAAAAAATGAATTCACTGTATCGAGATAAATGCAGAAATTACGTATGTATATTATATATTATGTAATAGGTATTAAGTTAATGAAAAAAGCGTGTCTGTGATATTATTATTATTATTATGTGTTTTACAAGAGAATACACTAAGTTATTTAAACACTATAAAAGAGCGTTGTGTTGTTTTTTACTTGATAAAAAAAAAAAAATCAATCAATCAATCAATTTTCGTCGTCAAAACGAGACGCGCGTCGTCGTATTGTGTGTCCGACGACGACGACGGATAAGTCAATTTGTGCGCGTACGTGACTAAATAGTTCGGTTCTGGGAACCGGTTGAAAGCCCCAATGGTGTGAGACATGCGGTAGACAATACAGATGATAAAAAAAAAAAAGTCTCAGGAAAAAAAAAAAAACTAGGTAGGTCCTATTACCACCACCACAACCACTACTACCAGTAAGTAACTATATTCTGTGACGCGAAATGTTTATATATATATATGTATATGTGTTATGTGTGTGTGTGTGTAAAAAATAGTAGTCGTAGGAAACAATAAAATAATAATAATAATAATATTGTTATAACGAAAACACGACGAAGACGATTCAACACACACACCGACGACTACGAGGCGGCCCCGGTATTGTTCGGACGGCGGCGGCGACGTCAGTTCTCACGGTTTGTCGGACTATGCGGTGCGTGGTGGCGCGCAGAAACCGTGACCGATTATACGGGCACGGACACACACACACACGCGCGCGCGCATACAATCCGATACGTGTCATGATGTGTGTGTGTGTGTGTGTGTGTGTGTGTGTATGGTGTGTACTTGTGTGTTGTATTTGCGTGTGCTCGTATGATAATATTATTACGTGTTTGTATTGACGTTATTGGTTCCGGTATTTACACGATCCGTGTGTGTGTGTGTGTCTATGCCTGTGGTATGTATGTGTGTGTGTGTGTGTGTGTATGCTTGTGGTGTATAAGTATGTGTGTGTGTGTGTGTGTGTGTGTGTATGATGCGATAGCTGCAGTGTATTCACGTCCGTCTGCGCGTACGACGTACGTGACCGGCGATCCCATCACGCCACACTAATCACTGACCGCACCGGTACACATACACAAAATACACGTCTCATGTCGTCGTCGTTAATGTGTAAACGCGCGCGAGGAGATTCCGTGCCCCGTATGTGAACCCGCGGTACTAGTTGGTAGTCTCGGGATTTTTTTTGTCGTCACACGCGACCACATGGAGGGGGGGGGTGGTGGTATAATGGACGAGCACATACCCGGAAAACCCGTCTTGGGTTTCGAGCTCAAAATTCGAGAAACAACAGCCCTTTCCCCCCCCCCTCCTTCAAAACACTCTGGACGTAATGAAATATTATAATAAATAAATAAATAATAGCGTTACACTGTTGTTTATTTTTATACGCGGTAAAACAAAATATTATCTTATCTTTCGGTATTTTTCGAAAAAATGTTCACACGACAACGGTGCTCACAACAACATACCTATATTTTCGTGTCGTTATTATATTATTATTATTTCGCGGCTGCACGACCGTCCGTGAATAATGGTTCGCGCGCGATTCGAGTGGAACAAAATAATAAATTATTAATAATAAGCATAAACCGATTCTCTTCTGCCGGGCCTTACATACACGCGCAAATGCAATGACTTTCTTGCGAGTTTGTGTGTGTATAATAACATACACGAGAGAGAGAGAGAGAGAGAGGGGGGGGAGAGAGAGACGAAAACCAAAATTTTAGGAGAGGTCGAAGACAGCGGCGGAGAAGAAAAGAAGACCGTAGTGAAATCCATTTAGGCCGTCCCCATCCGGTGCCCGGGACACGCCGGAAACGTATGTTTCTCGCGCGTACGTTTCCTTTTCGCTCCTCTCGCTCGCTCTTCCGCCCGTTGACCGCGCGCGTCTCCGTCTGTCACGGCGCGGCGTCGGACAACGGCCCGCAGCGACCTAATCAACTGGGCTATTATTTCTAGCGTCGCACCAGCAATAGAGGAGTACATCATTATAATACGCACTGCACAGCAGCATCATCTGACACGAAGACATGAAAACGCGCCATAAGGGTTCGCCGTGGTCAGAAATGATTAAACACTAGTGTACAATTTTTTAATTCGTTCAAAAATTAAACGACATATTAAGTAAATAGATTTTAATGAGATATTTGTGATTGATTCGTATTCAAAAGTTTGCACGTTCGAGGTTCGACATTTGAAACATTTCTGTATTTAATTTGTAATCACCGATTTCTATAATACTAGTATTTAAGAGTTTATACTTTTTCATTGCCATCATAAAATAAATGCCTTTTTCGCCTAGATAAAAATTGACGCAAGGAATTATTATTTTCTATGTTTCTGTAGTTATTTTGCTGAGCAAGTCGAAACTTAATTCAATCTCGAGATCAAATTATAAGAAATTTCAATGTTTTACAAGTATCGACTAATAAATAGAAATCGGTTCTAATAAATAGGAAAAAAATTAAACTCACACCGGTGGCCGATTGGTTTGCAAAATTTTTCCGCTGCGAATATCACCGATGGCAAATTACACGTTACCCATGACTGTTATGTGAAATATCGTCTGAGAAATAATTTAAAGCGTTTAGACGTGTATAACATTATTTCAAACAACTGCTTTGATCGAGAATATTCTGCGAATAAGCACCAGAACGATTTCAAAAATTACTCCACACTTAAAAACGCTGTTATGGGTGTTAAAGTTCTAATTTTAACCTAAACACTACGCTTCGAGTTTTGCGTAAGGCAACTTCGTTGATTCACCAGTTGTATGGAGGGAGACGGTAAATGCGGGTCCTTAATATAGCGATAATGAAAGGATGCCATTCATCCTTTTAAATTAACAGTATACACAAATTAATGAACTGAAATTACAACTTATCCAATTATATATATATATATAGCACGTGCGGTGTTTGTAAAACAGTCAAATAATTAAAAGTGCGTTAAAAAAAAGAATATAGAAAATATATTACATAAATGTTGGTGATAATTTCTGCGTGGTTAGGTAAGTCAAAAATTTGAAATGGAAATTGACCAAAGAAAACAGACTGCATAAAATAAATAATTATGGAGGGCATATCATAAAGCAGTTATAAAGTAGCTACAATTGTACTTTTCTCGATTTATCAAAACTGTTGCGGTTTTCCTGTACGCTTAAAAATTATTCGTTTTCACCGTCGTCGTGTACTCTAAAACATATCAGCATGGCTTGATTTGGGAGAGGGACAGAGTACCCCCTTTTTTTTTTAAATATTTTAGCATACCCCTACTAATTTCTCAAAATCACCCCACAAGTGTATGAGATATTCCAATTTACAGGGACGCTATATTTTTTTTACTTTTATGCGTCCCTAATTTTTTTCCAATTCAAGCACTACATATCAGTACACATCGCGTATCGTTCAATACGTTATCGTGCTCGAAGGTTCCGACTGTCCAGCAGCAGCTCGTTCCCCCCCCCCCCGATGTGGTCAATCCTCACCCTAGAACTATATAATAATATAATAGCATTATAATAGCAGTACGACGTTATCGTCGTATTATAGCAGCTCTGCGCGTCAGTCCGAGCATTAAACATTTTAAACAAGACGTACAAAATATATGTGTACCAGTATTATTATTATTTATACTCATCCGGTAATGTGGAGGGGGGGAGGGAGCCTGCAGTATCCAGTTTCAAAAATATTGTTATGCGTGCGCGCGCGGTTGTTGTGTTCGGTGGTTATTATAACATGTCATAACGACTCGCGCACGCGATTGAAATCTAACCGATTCGGTTTCTCACACGAATACGAATGCACGGTAGGTATTATGATATTATAGGCACGATGTTATTATAATATTAATGCATTATTATCTCGTATATTATGTACAATCGCACTCGTCGACGGACATCAGGTGTGTGCCATAGGTATTTTACGTGTTTATATGGATTTGCGCCAATGTCATGTTTGTAAAAAAAATAATAACGTGCCAACGTAATAATAATAATAATAACAATATCATAATATACCCATACGTGTAATTTAAACGTATATTCGTGATCTCGATTAGCCCACAACAGACCACACTACTGCAGGTTTTTGCGCAAATTATCCATTGGTTTTTTTTTTTTTTCACCCGGCGATTTACACAATAGTTTATCTTTTATTTTCTTATTCTTCAAGGACGACGTTCGAATCGTGCATAACATAATATTATTTACAATAATACACAATATAATATGTAGTAGAATGAAGTACGCAACTAATCGATTATAATATTATTACATTAATGACGTTCGATTTGGCAATAATTTTATTCCTCGTGTTATTGTTCATCACATTCGACATTTTATGTAAATCGATTTGATCACGAATAAAAACTATGCACGTACAATATATTATGCGAACGGTAAGACTGATGTTGTACAACGTCGAATCGTTTTGATTAAAATAAATGATGATACAACGTTTTTCTGTCCCTCGTCGCGAATTTTATAGCGTTTCAACGTCTACATAATATTATTATGCATAAGAACGTGTGCACTATTTGTTTTCAAAATTATTTACATGAGAATATTATTATCGTGACGATAAGTTTAACCAAACAATGAAAAACCGGTTCATAATTGCAATACTTTTCCTCCTGGTAATAATCAACTTTTTAAATGTGTGACAAAATTAAAAAAAAAAAAAAAAAAACATTTAATTCTACACAGTACATACACCCCGAGTTTATAATATGAGAACATTATAGTCATTATATTATTACATTGAGAAATTAATATAATTATTTAAGAATATTGACCTCAAAGACAACAACTAAAAATTATTAAGAATATGTAATACAGTAATATCGCTTGGTCTCGAGAGTTTAAATTTCCAAAGGTAGAAATATGATATTTTCACTATTAAAAAAAGCCGGACATACTTCGCACGATGGGTGTACTTTGCACGACGGGTGGTATTCTCTTGACGGGCGTATTAAATTTTAAAGAAACGATAAATCATTTCTTCAGTAAAACGGTTCTGAACGAAAGAAGTTAATAATATAAGATAAAAAAAAAAATTTTCAAAAAATGTCCAAAAATTTTTTTCACATTTTCAAAA